>ABLG01000005.1:0-27447 GCA_000172435.1 Meloidogyne hapla | reverse complement strand
TATCTAAATATCTAGTTTAAGCCACTAATCCTGAGATTGTGGTGGGTTGGTGATATTATCGACGGAGATGATTTGGACAATGACATGCCCAATATTTGGGTGCCAGAATCTTATACCTTTACGAATATCAATATCTAAAAACCCCGGCATGATCTTCATTGTTGATAGCCAAAGAAACATAAAAAGTATGGTGGATTGCAACACGCAGATTTCGACGACAATTGTGGTGCATGGTACATCGATAAAAATAGGCGTAAGCTCTGCCGTCATTGATGACCCTGTCGTATATCCAAGACCATCTATGCTTATTGTCATCCCAGTACGGGATAAATTGAGCGTATACGGGAAATACTTTGACAATAGTAAATTCCATTTTATTTGTCGTTTGTTTTTAGAATAAGAAACTAAAGCGTTTGGGTTATCTAAAAATTTTTAAGAAATTGTTAAAGCATAAGCGTAAAAATCGCGCAAAATGCGATTGTAATATCGCTGTATCGCCCACTACATGTGCCATCGCCGTATGAAGAAAGCGATCTACCTTGTTAATGGAGCGGTGTCGTTGCAATAAGTCGTGAAAATCACAACGTCAATGTAAATCTACTTTTCTATGTCTACTATTGTATTGCGCACCACAATTGCCCCAAAAGAATGAAAAAGTTTCTATTTTCAGGACATGACCCGCATGACCCCACTTGACTTTTTTCCATAAGATTTTTTGTTTAATTCCTAAATAAAATTAATTTTAATAATTGAATTTAATTCTATTATTTAAAAATATTAATTAGAACCATGGCGCCAAAATAACAAATTTTTGTTTTAAAAATTTGTTAGTAAAAATATAGCCCAGATTTTTTAAAAACATTAAAACTTTAAAACATTAAAAAACCAAAGCATAAATGAACATAACCACCAGAATTGGTCACTTTAAATGATTAGCTCGCAAAAGAATTGGTCGTCTTCAGTTCCATGATTCGGACGTGGTGGACATTGAAATTGTATTGTTGAAGGAGGTAATGATAATTGACCCTATTAAGAGAAAAAATAAATTATTTTTAATAAAATGAGGCATTTATTAGAATAAATGGCATGGAGGACTAAATCAAAAAATAAATTTTGGTTAAGGTCATAAAAAAGGATGACATCCACATTATTAGTCAAATAATAGAATGGGAATACAAGGAGAAATTTGCCCAAGACCAAGTTTGAGCTCACTCCTCCATAAACCACCATTTTTAAGTTAAAAAATAAAATTTACTTACATGCTGCACTGGAACTAAAGCTCTTTGTTGTTGTCCTATAGGTTGTTGTTGACCTGGAGGTGGATGATGCATTCCTCCAGCTCCACCTCCACCTGTTGAAGTTGCTGCCATAGATATTTGCTGTCCTTGTTGAGATGAAGAGATTGAGGGATTGAGGAAAAGCATGAGAGTTGTTGCACTGCTAAAGCCAGAACCACCTCCTCCCCCACCATGGACCATTTGACCTCCTGATGATGAAAGAAGGTGAAGCATGAAGAAAAAAGTTTCTGGATACTAAAAAATAAAAAAGCTTAAATTCAAAAATTTTTAAAGAAAACCTGTAGAGAAGGTTGAGAAAATGGTGGAGCACCTTGAACAGAGCCCATAGAGAATTGTGAAGATCCTCCTCCTGTGATGCCTCCAAGAGGTCCACCACCCGTCATTTGAGGGACAAATGTAGCTGGCATGCCACCAGATTCGTTGACCGTTAAGGCTTCTATTTAAATTAAAAGAAAGTTAGAAAATAGAGAAGGGGTGGATTTTATGAGTTTGAAGGGAAGATGTAAGGATATTCGACAGCTAATATTGAAAAAAAATAACAAGCTAGACTTGTCGCAAAAAATGAATGAAAATTCTTTGAGAACCAGCAAGAGCCCAGATATTAAATTACCCTAGATCATATGGACCAACTTTAAAAAAAAATAAAACCTAAAATACTCAAAACTGCTTGTTGATCAATAGATGCCATTTGTTGCTGCTGCTTTGGTATTTGCATTGAATGTTGATGCTGTTGGCGTTGTTGAAGTGAAGAGTGCTGCTGTTGTGAACTACTAACAATTTTTGCATATGATGTTGTTGATATTGTTGTTGCTGTTGGCCTCCAAGTTGCGGCGGAGCTTGAGGCGGCTGCCTATGCTGTTTCTCCATGTCGTCCCAGATGGATGCCAGCATTCCATACCCAAGAAAGATGGCTAAAATTGAAAAGTTTAAAAAAAGCTGGAGTCCAAAATAAACCTGGAAGTGTGATTCTGGACAACGGAAACGTTCATTTCCAACAGTTATCACTTGACCGTCAGGCAATTCATAACTTTTCTCCAAAGACGAAGACGAAGCAGCAGTTGCCATCTCTTGCTCAAAGTCCAAAGCAACATAGCAAAGCTTCTCCTTGATGTCCCTAACAATTTCACGTTCGGCAGTGGTGGTGAATGAATAACCACGTTCAGTGAGGATCTTAGAGAGAAAGTTTTTAAACTTGTTAAAAAAAATCAAAAAGAACCTTCATCAAATAGTCGGTCAAATCACGTCCAGCCAAGTCAAGACGAAGAATGGCGTGAGGCAAAGCATAACCTTCATAGATTGGCACAGTGTGAGTGACACCTATAGAAGTGAAAAAAATTAATTTTAGAAAAATCTTAAAATTTACCATCTCCAGAGTCAAGCACAATACCAGTGGTACGACCAGAAGCATAAAGAGAAAGCACAGCCTGGATAGCAACATACCTGCAAATTAAAAAATTCATTAGGTTTTATTTGATGTTTTCTCATCGAGAAACAGGAATTGTCTCTACAAAAAAATGGTTTTCCACCAAAGGGATTCGAACCCTCGACCACAATCACCAAAAGCCAAAGACCCCATTAACACGAAAATCCATAAAACAAACATGGCTGGCGTGTTGAAGGTCTCAAACATGATTTGAGTCATCTTTTCACGGTTAGCCTTTGGGTTGAGTCAAAAGCACTGGGTGTTCCTCAGGAGCCACACGCAACTCGTTGTAGAAAGTATGATGCCAGATCTTCTCCATGTCGTCCCAGTTGGTAACAATGCCGTGTTCGATTGGGTATTTCAAAGTCAAGATACAACGCTTGGATTGAGCTTCGTCTCTAACATAGCTGTCCTTCTGTCCCATTCCCACCATCACTCCTTGGTGGCGAGGACGTCCAACAATTGATGGAAACACAGCACGAGGTGCGTCATCTCCAGCAAAGCCAGCCTAGAAAACAAACTTTAACTAAAAGCATTAAAGAAAACAAACCTTGCACATTCCTGAACCGTTGTCAACAACAAGAGCAGCAACTTCTTCGTCACACATTTTTGTTGTCTATTTGTCGTTGGTAGAGAATAAGAATAAAGCGAATAATTGATTCATCTAGAAAATGAAAAATTGCTGTAAAATAGAAAAAGATTAAACAATGAAAACACGCGAAATTAAAAGTGAACAAGAAAATCGCGATTGAAAGGTTCTGTGAAAGACGGCAAACGCAAACTTCAAAGAGATTCAAAGGACAAGAGAACAAACTTGATGGATTCGAACCGACAAAGTTTGTACGAAGGAAAACCGAAAAGTGTCGATTAGAATAAAAACTCCAGACAATAAAACAAGCTAAAACTCAAACTCGCAAAAACTGTCTATAATCAAAAATGAAATAAAAGGAAACAATAGAAGAATCACTTTAACTTGTAAAATAAATTTCATAATTGAAAATAGTGCAAGTCTTTTGACCTATTCCTTGCTTGTCGATTTCCCAATTCAGCGAAGGCTTTTCTTGGTGTTGTTGCATTCGTTATTCTCATTTTTGTAACCAATTCTTCATTCAATTTTATTAATCGGGAATTAGCCTCCTCAAGCATCTTTATTCTTGATTGCATCATGATTAAATTTGCTAGAAAAAATTGATCGTTAAAAATATAAATACAAAAAAACCTGTAGCAAAAGCTGTTGACTCAAATGTTTGTGTTGATGATTCACAAGATTCTTTCACTTCCGTTTGTGTTGATGCATCACAAGATTCCTTCGTGTTCGTTTGTGTTGATTCTTCTCGCGTTTTAGGCACAGGAGTACTTGGACGGCCTTCGGTTTCCTCCCTTCTTCTCTTTGCTGCATTTGATGCAATTGTTGCCTGTTGTTGTCTTAATTGTTTCTTTTGTTGTTTTACTTCGCTGCCTTCTTTTCCAATTTTAGAATAAAATCTTCTATTTTTTATGTTTCGAGGCATAATTTTTACAATGCTTGAAGTTGTTGAAAAAATGCTTAAAAAGTTGTAACTTTTTTTCTTAAAAATTAAAAGAATATATGCTCTATCGATCCCCAGGTAGAAATTTTAATCGCCAGGTTGGTTACCGAGATGTTGAATTTTAAAGTCGGCAACCTCGCTTGTGGGTAAAAAGAAAAATGAGAGTAATGCTTAACACGAGAGAGCGAATTAGAGAAAGAGAGAAAACGAGACACTTCTCTATTTCCTCTTTAACCCGCTGTGCAACTCATCAAAAGGAAAGATAGAAATGGCGTCAAAAATGTATTTTTCTCTAACGAAAGATTATTTTAATGTATTTTTCTCTAACCTTCATTAATATTAAGTTAGAGACATTTTCAGTAAACAAAACGCCAAAAAAGTACTGTACAAGGCGCAAAAATCCAAAATTAAAACGAAATCTCCTTTACGATTATAATTAGCCAGATTTATAAATCAGATTTTGTTCTGATTTTTTCAGAATTTTTCTCTGATTTTGTTCAGAATTTTTTTTCAGAATTTTTTTCTGAATTTTTTTTCAGAATTTTTTTATGATTTTTTTTATTAAAAAATATTAATCAAATTTTTTAAACAATAGGTATTAATGTACATATAGCTACACAACAATTAATCACATTTCCCATTAAAGGTTGTAAATAAATTGCCAATGCAAATTGTGTTTGATTATTTGAATTTTTTTGTATTTGTAAAGATAACATTTGATTAATTATTTGTTTTTTATTTTTAAATGGAAGACGAAAAATAATTAATGAAATTTTAAATGTTGAGAGAAGAGAAGCTAAACGTTGTTTAATTAAATCTTCTGATAATTGTTGTTGAATATTTTCAGATAAATTAAAAGAACAACAATCAGATAATAATTCTCGAAGGCTTCTAAAAATCAAAAATAAGGAAAAATGTATTTCTGATTTTTATAATACAAAAGAATATATTTTTTTAAATATCAGAATTTTAATTTTAAAATAAAAACAAAGAAAAATTCTGATTTAATTCCAATTATTCTAATGAAAACAGAATTGATGAAAACAGAACTATAATTAATTCTGATTTGTGTTCTCAATTATTAATTTTAAAAAAATTCTGATTTATTAATAAAACACAAATAATTCAAGTTTATTTTTAATAAAACAGAATTGTGTTTTTGTTTATAAAAATATATTTAAAATAATTCTGATGTGTGTTTTTTAATTAAATATTAATTAAAAACACAAAAAATTCTGATATATTTTTTAAATTATATTCTTTACCTAGAAGCCAATAAATTCCATTGAGGGATAGCAAAAGGCCTTGTTTCATCAAAAGCTAATCGTAATTCTCTTTCTAGCCTTGTTCTCATTTCTAATAATAATGTTGAGCTGATTTCTTTAACAGGTTCATAATTTAAATATTCTGACTGAAAAAAAAATTCTTTAATTTTTTTTTAATTTTTTAAAATTCTTAAATTTTTAAAAAATTTTTAAATTCAAAAAAAAATTTCTTTAATTTTTTTTTTAATTTTTTTACTTGAATGGAAGCCAAATTATTTAATTTTTCTGCTGCGAATAGACTTGCCCAATCCTTTTTCCTAGTAAAATCAAAATTAAGTTGGGAAGGATGTTCACCATTTTGTATATTAATAAATAGATTTTCTGCATTAAAAACTGTTCCAATTGATAAAAGTGGACAATTTGGATTTGTTGGAGAAAAATGAAAACCTTAAAAATTTAAAAAATTAGGTGAAAAGAGAGCTAGAAGAGAGAATAACGCTTGCGCGAAAATTTGTAAAATCAATAAATGTTAATCTGAAAATCTCAAATTTGGCAAGAATATTTCTAATAGTGTTAGCCAACTCACCTAAAAAATTCAGAATTTTTGGTTAAATATTTAAAAAGTTATGGATGAAAATGTTCAAATTCTAGTGAAAAATGACCATTTTTGGAAAGTTTTTGACCAGAATTTCTGAAATATCAAACCAAAAAATCTGAAATTTTCAGATATGTTAGCCAACGATATTAAGGGCATTTTCACAAAATTTCACATTTTTAAGTCATCCCTAACCAAAGTTACAACCCCTCGAACTCATCCAACACATTATTAGACAAAATTTACCATTAGTTGGGTCAATTATCCATTGTTCTCCATCACTAAATTGAGTTAATACAAAAGCACAATTAGGTTCATTAGATAAGGTTGAGCCAAGTAAAATAAAAGAATTTAATTTTAGTCCCATAAGCCAACAACATAAAAGAATTGCTAATTCATCTGGACAGGCATAACCAATGCGAATAACCTTTATTTAAAATTTTAAAAATTAAAAAAATTAAAAAATAAGAAAGATAAACTAGAAAAGTCCAAATACACAGAAAGATATTTAATTTTATAGTCAAAATTAAAATTCTGATTTTTGTATTTTTCTATTATTTTATAGTCAAAATTAAAATTCTGATTTTTGTATTTTTCTATTATTTTATAGTCAAAATTAAAATTCTGATTTTTGTATTTTTCCAGTTATTTTATAGTCAAAATTAATTAATTAAAAATTCACCTCTTCAACAGTCAGCCAAATAGGCAAAATAAATAAATTCTCTTTCTTCTCAAATTTTTCATTAATTAAAGGTACTGAAGCAATTATTTGACTAGCTAATTTTACAGCTTTTTTAATTTCAGAATTATTAAATAAATTAATTATTTGAATTGGAGGATTTAATTGTTTTAAATATTTACACAGAAAAATCCTTTTGCCTGAAGAATTAATTACTAAAGAAATTATTCTACGCTTTGGAAAATGTTGACGATATTTTGATTCGAATTTGAGACATTCTGTGATTATCTGAAAAAAAATGAGAAGAATAAAAAAATAAATACCCTAAAAAATTAGGTGAAAAGAGAGCTAGAAGCGAGAACAACGCTCACGCGAAAATTTGTAAAATCAATAACTGCTAATCTAAAATTCTGTAATTTGGCATGAATATTTCTAATAGTGTTAGCCAACTCCCCCAAAAATTTCAAAATTTTTGGTAAAATAATTAAAAAGTTATTGACGAAAAGGTTCAAATTTTAGTCACAAATGTCGATTTTTGGAAATTTTCTGAGCAGAATTTCTGAAATAATCAATCAAAAATTCTGAAATTTTCAGAATTTTAAGTTCACTTTAACGCAAGTTAAGAAAAAATAAACTAACATTATCGTCAACGTCCACATATGAAGCATTTAATGGCTGTAATTGCTCAGAGGCACTTAAACGACCAAAAGATGGACAATCTACACTTAAACGTATACGAAGTGTTGTAGGAAGATCTTCAGATAACCTTTAATTTTTTTAAATTTTTTTTAAAAATTTTAAAAAAATTAAAAAAAAATTTTTTTTAATTAAAAACCTGTAGCCAGTATAAAAGAGAGGCGTTTGTAACGACAAATAACCATCCATTTTTGTATTTTTCCAATAATTGAGGGCTGTAGGATTTAATGAAATTTGTGCAAAACCAAGCCAATGATTCTCTACACGTTCATGCCTTTAAAGAATTAAATTTAGAATTCTGAATTTTCAGAGTCAAAATCAGAAGTTCTGATTTTTCAGAAGCAAAATCAGAATTTCTGATTTTTCAGAAGCAAAATCAGAATTTTCAGAATAAAATCAGAATTTCTGATTTTTCAGAGTCAAAATCAGAATTTTCTCAAATATAATATTCTGATTTAAAAATAACTATTTTTTCCAAACCTTGTATCTTTTTCTCTATCATCACCCTCAAACGGTTTTATTTCTCTATCAAATAATTCAATTGTTAAAAATTCATCTTCCTCCTCAGCCTTTTCATGTTCATTTAATAAAATATCAAAAATTAATGTTTCCTGCCAGTTTGAGTGAAATCCGTCACTTATTGAGGTTATTTGAGTCTGGCCCTTAAAAAAATTTTTTTTGAAAATTTTCAAAAAATTCAAAAATTTTCAAAAATTTCCAAACCTTAACTGAACAAACCAAATAAATTTGCATTGGTTCACCATTTATACGTTGAGGGACGGCATTTGCGCTTTGTATGTTAAGTACAAGTCTAGCCAAATTTAAAGCCTTTTGATCTTGCTAAAAATAAAAGAAATTTTTATTTAATGAAAATTCAATTTTTATGTTTAATGACTTTTGCGGACTGAGATTTGCGGACAAGACCAAAACCTATTGAAATTGGAAACAAATGGCCTTTAAGTCATATCCAGTACCAAAGTCTAAGCGAATGGACTCTTTTTGGAGGAATATAGAACATCAAAACTCTATCTTATTTTAAAAAATCTTAGTGGGTGTCTTTTGATGAGCATCCGCAAATGTTTTGTCCGCAAATATTGATTTAACCAATTTTGTGTTTTTTGAACATAAAAATAATTTCCACATCCCTTAACGTCATAAAACCCAAACTTTCTCTTCTTAAAACTCTTAAATTTCATCTCTGCCCCACCCCTCAAAAATTTTCAAAAAATTCTCAAAAATTTTTCAAAAAATTAAAAAATTTTTTCAAAAAAGATAAACAAACATAAAAATGACGTTCCACAACATTTTCACCTCTAAAAGGTTTTAAACGTCTGCTTAAATCCATTTTGCGTCCATCCATTAAAGATGCCAGTAATCCTAACGAGAAATGAGGGACAGGTTCTTCTCTTACTAATTCTGCCAATTCTCTTGATTTTCTTTGATGTTCACCACTTTCACGTAAATGTTCTCTAAAAAATTAAAAAAGAAATATTTTAATGTCAAAAAATCCAATGAGCAGACGAATTTTCGAGGGCACGCAATTTTAAAAATTGCAGAAACTGCAAATTCATTCATTCATTTCTATATTTTTTAGCATAAATTTGAGAAATGGTGGTTCTTTATCCGCAAGTTTTACCCACAAGTCATTTTTTAGAAGAATATTCAACCATTAATTAACTTGCTAAACATAACGAATGGGTTTCTAGGAAAATATAAAGGTTTTACAACTTGCGGATAAAAGTTGCGGATTGTTCTGTTTATAACCGGAAAGCCACGCTTCTTTCAAAAATACGGTTTCCAATAAAATAGACGTTTAAAAGGTTAAATAAACTCTGTTTTATGACTTGCGGACGAAAATTGCGGACACTCACATTTTCAACTCATCCAAAAAATCCCCCAAAAATAAAAATAAAAATAAAAAAACCTCAATTTCAACACAAATTCTTTTCCAAGCCTTGTATGCCTTTCCAATTCCATTTCTTCCTCTTTTCTTCTTTCATCTTCCATTTTATTATTAATTTCTTCCTCAACTTGTGTTAAATTCATTTTTTCAATTTTCCTGTCTATTTCTAACGGAATTCTTTCATTTTCTTTTTTATTTTTTCTATTTTCCCAACGCTTTTTTAATTTTAACAGACGCGCATCTTTTTTTAAATTTTCTTCTGGGCAGAGAATACTTTGTTGGAATAAAATTGATGATTTTAAGTCTTCTCTTTTTCTTCTTTTTAATAATTTTTTGGTTGAAATTCTTGAATTTTTTGAATTTTTAATTTTGTCTTCTTGCCATTTTAAAGAACAAAAAAGACGTCCTTGGGTAAATGGTAAACCTCCTTGGGCACATCCAAGACTTCCTTTGTAACTTAAAAAAAATTTTTCTTAATTAAAATTAAATAAGAATACGACGAAAAATATTAAATTTTTAAAGGGCTGAGAGCTCGCGGATTCATCCCTCAGAGTAGAAGAAAAAAAATTTAGAAAGACAAATAAGGAAAAATTTGTAGCGCTAGGAAAAATCAAGGAAACCGCTTAACACTGACAGTGACTTGACAAAGTTTTTCATACCTTCAAAAAATTACAAATGTTGAAAAAGGGTGAAAGGGGACACACCAAACCAACAGATTTACAAAGCTCTCACGAGAGCAACTTTTCAAAATATTAAAAAAAAATTTTTAATTTGTGACATTTAGGGGTCTCGGGTTCGAGTCCCATTGATGGCCATTAATTTTTATTTTTTAAAGTTTTTCTTACCTTCCCCTAACTAAAGTACTAGCAAATTGTATTCCAGTTTTGGCTGTCCATTTATTTTTTACAATCTCATCTTCATCTTCATCATTTTCCTCCTCTTCTTCATCTCCCCAAAATTTAGGTAAAGGAATATAAATTTCTGCTAATAATTGCCAATTTCCTCCAATACCAAATTTTTCTTTTAATGAAAGGCACAATTGTTCAGGCTTCTCAAAAACGCGGAGAGAAATAATTTCACCAAAAGGAACGGAAAATTCTGGCCATTCTAATTTGTGTTCTTCAGAGGAACAGACTAATAGATTATTGAAGAATATTTGAACCTGAAAAAATGATTTTCTGATTTTTTTTTAAAATTCTGATTTTTTAAAAATTCTGATTTCTGAAATATTCTGATTTTTTTTTAAATTCTGATTTTTTAAAAATTCTGATTTCTGAAAAAATTCTGATTTTTTTTTAAATTCTGATTTCTGAAAAAAAGTTCTGGATTTGCAAATTCTGATTTTCAAAAATTCTGATTTCCCAAAAAATTCTGAAAACCTGATAACGACAATTCGAAACAGCTTGGCGTCTTTGCTTCTCCATTTCAGGTATTTGCTGTCTTCCCTTTTGTTCTTCATCTTTATCTTCAGAATTATGTTTCATCTCTCTTTCACTGAGAACAAAAAGTGGAGAGCGGAAGAAAATGCCCAATTGTTGTGGTAATTCGTCTTTGGAATCTCTGAAGAAAAAATTCTGATTTTTCAGAAAATTCTGATAAAAAAAAGTTCTGATTTTTCAGAAAATTTCAAAAGTTCTGATTTTTCAGAAAATTTAGAAATTCTGATTTTTCAAAAAATTTCTGATTTTTCAAAACCCAAAAAAATCAACTTACTGCTCAAAAACCTCCAGATTTCCTTTAATTCTTTCCATGCAAAATCTTCCTCTAGTTTGATCTGCCCCAGCCCAAGCTCTTTCCAATGCTGCTCGACAACGTTCTAGCGTAGTTTGACGTTCAACAATTTGATCAAATAATGTTTTAAGTTCTTCTTCACTTCTAAAAAATTAATTTAAAAAATTTTATGAAAATTCTGTTATATTCCCAATGTTCGCAAAATTAATAAAATGCAACTGCCAAAAAATTGAAGAAGGGAGTATGTGATCGTTTAAAAGTTAACTTATTTTAAGTGTTGAATAGAAAATTTTTTTGGATTGTACGAGAGACTCAAGGCTTTTCTTTGTTTTCTTGGTATAATGTCGTGGTCTTGAAAAAATTTTTCGGTTCGCACAGAGTGGTGAAGTCAGCCCAGATGGGGAAGGGCCCTTCATTTACTCCCTCGGATATTTCGTTCTTCAAATTATTTGTAGTTGGGGAAAATTTACACTATTGCAGACAAAGTTGCGGACTCTTAATCTAACAGAAAGAAAACCTTTACTTTATTTCTTCTCCCATTCCTCCTCCCATTTGTTCATTCATCATCAGCCATTGTTTAACCAAATTCAAAACCTGTTGGTGCACTTCCACCCAAGCATCATAAGCAGCGACTAATTCTCTTTCTGCTGCTTCTGCTCTAGTAAAAAGCCAGTGGTGGTCAAATTCTAAATCCTAAAATTTTTTTTTGATTAAATCCTCCCAATTAATTCAAAAATAAACCTGCAAATCAAGCCAAAGACCTGTTGGCCGTTGAGTTGCCCAGCGTCTATTTTCACTTAATTTGAGCCATTCTTCATCTTTTACTGGGTTTCTCCAAATTGTTTTATTGTAATTTTGTAGATTATTTTTTATTATTGAAGCCATATTTCTTCCAACAATGGCTGAAGTTGGAATTTTGTCCTTAATGTAGAAAATCATTAGAGATTACAATAAGAGGTTCCACAGGAACAAAACAAATGATGGCAGAACTTTTCGGAGGACGTACTAATTTTATGGAGGTAAGAGGAAGATGCTTTGAGGACGAAGAGGTGATTGTAGTAAGCTAGGAAAGTTCCTAACTTCCTCCCAGAACCTTCTTCTATCACCGCCCACCAAGACAGCCTTCTCTTCCTGACCTTTACAATTCCACCTCTAACTTTTCGTCGGACGTGCTCATTTTATGGAGGAAAGAGGAAGATATTCCGAGGGCGAAGAGATGGTTGTTGGAGACTAGGGATTCCTCTCACACCGCCTAAACCTTCTTTTTTCTGTTTCCCGCCATACAATTTTCCCTCCCCAAATAAAAACCTCTTTTCCACTTTCCAAATCATCTTTGAATTTTGTTTCCGATTCTTTTTCCTCTGTTCTTCTCCATTCAATTAACTGTTTAAATTTATCCACATTTTCTTGAGTTGGTGGAATTGCTGGAGAATAAACCAAAAGTCGTCTATTGTTTTGTTGATCTTTTGATTTTGCCATTGCCTTAGTAATGCCATCTTCGAATTGTTTTTCCCAGTGTAATTGACTATTGACATATTTTGTTCCTATCTGAAAAATATTTTTAAGACATTTTAAGGAAAATGGGATGATCTGTCTCGCATCACGTTTTTCCATGTTTTTTGGGCCAGGAAACTTTTCTTGCTCCCATGAATAGGTTTAGACCTCTTTCTTGGTCTATACCTTGTTCTTTCTATGGTTGACTCGATTTGGTTGAAAACTAAAAAAGGTTGAGGACCTAAGAGAAATTAGGTGACAAACTGTGAGCGCCAACACCTGTTAATCTTCCTGTGACTTTTTGGACAGGTCCCGAGTCCTGTAATCCAAACTTTAGCCTAAAACACACTTTAGCATGTCCTTATCATGTTTAAATACCAAAACATATTCATCTACTTCCTCAAGAAATCTTTTTAAAATCCAAATTCCTGTTGGACAACAGGACCTGTTGGACATAAACTTCTTTTTTTTCAATTCTTGGGATCAGTTAGAATTCCTTATTAAAAAAGTAAATTAAAAACCTGAATACTCTGCTCGATCTTTTGATCACTACTAGTGATTTCTTCTAAGCGCTTTGCTTTTTCATCTTCACTTTCTTCTGTTGGTGGCGCTGTTGGCTCAATCCAACCTTGAGAGGAGTTTTGTTTTTTGAATAAAGCCATTTGATTAGTTGGGTTGTTTGATGTTCTAAAGTTTATTTTTAAGTGAAAATAACATTTTATATATTTTTATTAGGAAGGAATGTGAGGTCACTCAATCAAAATCACCATGGAAACCAAGTTGAAGTAAAATAAAGAAGAAACAGAAAATCCCAAACCTTGAGGAACTAATGAATAAACAGTGAGGATAACTT
Organism: Meloidogyne hapla; assembly: GCA_000172435.1. Taxonomy (NCBI): domain Eukaryota; kingdom Metazoa; phylum Nematoda; class Chromadorea; order Rhabditida; family Meloidogynidae; genus Meloidogyne; species Meloidogyne hapla. The sequence continues at coordinate 13,981 of ABLG01000005.1, read as the reverse complement.
GTTTTTAATAATTATTTCAAGTATCTGAGGTCTCAAGTTAAATGGCAAGTGATAAATTTGAAGAACGTCTCCCAAGGACCCAGCACCAACTCACACCATCTAAAGAGATTTCCCCCAATTTTTAAAAGTAGAAAATAAACCAAAAGTGTAGAAGAAGAAACTCCGCCTTCACAGTAACAAATGTTGAGAATTGTTGCAATTATTTCATTAAATGATTTTAAGGCAAATAAGCAGTGTCAATAAGATTTAGAATGAATAGGAGCACAAGGCGAATTGAATAAATTTTTGCTGTTTTTGTTTTGTTCTTCATCATCATTTTGTTTTAACCACAATAGAGTGAATCTAGAAAAAATAAAAAGAAATAAATTATTAAAAAATAAGGCTAGAAAAAAATAATGACCACCAACAGGATTCGAACAATTGACCTATTGGGAGAAATATAATGGAGGAACAAAAAATTTTCCAACTAAACCAAAAAAACCAAGCCATTCTTTATTTTCGTTTTTTTCTCTAAAAGAGGAAATAGTGCAGGGATAAACTGTCAATTAGACAAACATTATGCCAAAAATTTAAATTTTGGAATAAACGGACTGAAACGACCGGCATGACCCTCTTGAATGGAAATTTCTAAAAACATTTTTTGGGGCAAAAAAGCCTTTCTGCTTAAAATTATCAAAATCATGAAAAAACCTTGTAAACCATTTTTGCATCCTCAAGTTATTCCATCACCGTTGTCTCACTTCATCCATTCCAGTTGTCCATTCTGTACAATCAAATCTACTTGAAATTTTTGAAGATAAAAAAAATAGAAAATTCAAAACAAGAGAAAATGAACGAATGAAAACGGAAAAAATGAGGGAAGGACGGGGAATCGCGCTTCGCAATATTTTTGGCATGCAATTTTTTACTTTTTTCAATTTTTTTCTAAACGTACTTCCTCCATGAAGAGCAGAGGCAAGCCACCAAGTCCACCATCAGGTCCACCACAAGCACCAGGAGCATCACCTGAAAGATAAAAAGGATGAAACTATTCTTATTTTAAAAAACATAAAGCTAAACCAACAGCCACCAGAAAGGCCACCAACATCCATCAGCAGGCACCAGCACCAGCAGCACACACAACTTTAAAAAAATCCCCCAAAATATTTAAAAAAACCCCCACCACTACAGCCACCAACATCCAGAAGCACAGCCATCTCCCATCCATGTAGAACACTTCAGAGTGATGAACACACCCTGAACAGAAAAAAACAATTTTCAAAAAATTCTCAAAAAATCCCAAAATTCTAAAAATAATCCCAAAAAACCTCAAAAAATAATAAAAAATAATACTCAACAGATTCTGAAGCTTCCACTCGGTGTTGTACAGCCACCATCCATGTCCACCATAGCCACCGTCCACCCCCTACAATAGAAAAAATAAAATCAAAAAAAAATAAAAAATTAATACAAGTGGTGGAGGTCCAAGCCACCAACATCCAAGCCACCAAAATGAGCACCAGCAAGGCACCAGCACCTTGAGCAGCAGCAGGCCAACAGTCCTGCCTAAAAAACAAGACCCCAACCCCTAAAAACCCCAAAAAACAACCCCACCACACCATCGTCCTCCATGTCCATCACCACCACATCCATTTTCAGCAGCAGCAAGGCCACCAACCATGTTGAGCATGCCAACAGCCATGTTGAGCAATCCTCCAGCGGCTTCTTCACATAAAAATTAAAAAAAATTATTTTCTTTTAGAAAAAATTAAAAAAAAAGATAAAAAAAGGGTGATACTGCTGCTCCCATACTTCAGTAGATACTTCAGTAGCTTTCTTTTGGTTGTATTTTCCCGTAAAATATCATAATTTGTCTTTTAGTTTGGTTCTCGCCATTTCCTTGTATTTTCTTTGTTTTTTCCGTAAATATCAGAACTTAACTTGTTCCGGAATGTATTTCATTTAATTGATCTTTAAATAAAACACAAGGAAACCAGAACTTTCCATTTTCCCCATTTATTTAATTTTTTTCAAGTTTTAATCAGTTTTCCAACTTTTTCAGACTAATTAATGCTCTACAAATATTCTGGCTGTTCTTTTCAGCTTCTTCAGCTTGTTTATTTAATAGCAACTCAAAGTTGCTCTTCTCATCGTTTTTTTATTTTAAATTCTTTTTATTAAATCTTTAAAATTTAAGTTTCAATTAAACCCTCTTAAAATTGGAGATGAAGTGATTGAAGTGGCGACACCAGCCACCTGAATGCTTTAGATGTAGAGGATGATGGGACGTTGGTTGTGAGGTTTATATTTTTTTATTTTTAAGTTTTTAATCGAGAAATCTTTTGTTCTTTCCCGTCTGAATTTGTAGACGCCGTTTTTGGGTTGGTGAGTCATCCACCTTCCCTTGAACTTTTTGAGAGGAATTAAACAAGTTGGGATTCTAATTTGTACAAACAGTTCCTCTCGTTTCGTTTCTTCCCTTTTTCTGATTTCTTCACCCGCAAAAGTTGTCAAAAACTTAACTTTTCTAACTTTAGACGTTCCTGGTTTCGCCACTTCAACGCCTTCATTTCATCACATAAAGTTGTTGGGAACTTTTTTGGGGTTCGGGTCGAAATCGTCATATGGATCATAAGGTTTACTAAAAGTCTAAACGAGTCATAGTCCTTCGAAATCAAATGAATTATTTAAATTTTGGGATCCTCTGTCGCCGAGACATTGCAATTTCATTGATCTTTCATCCCTTCTTTCCAATCCATTTCTACTTTTTAAATGTAATCTGTTCATATCAACAGGCAAATTTGAGTTTTAGCCTTTTAAAAAAGTTTCTGAGCTTTCCATGTATTTGTTCCGTTTTTTAGTTGTTTTGTCCGCAAAAACTAGAATTTGTCAAAAATCTCAAAATCGCCAAATATTTGCTTGTTTTTTTCATTGCTTCTAACTTCTCTATTTTCCTTTTTTTTCTTTATTTTCCTCCCAAAACAACACTAAAAATGACCTTGCCTCACCTCAGGTTCCATTTTCTTACCAAATATTTTGGCATCAATTTCTTCACATTCCTTTACCTTCCCAAAATTTTAATCCATTCCTTCATCCAATTTCATCGTTCTTGACCTAAATTTCTTCTTCTTCCGTCGTTGCAAATCTGTCTCCTTCATTTTCCCGTTCATTTTCATATTTTACATTTTCTTAGAAAATCTCCAACATAGTACAACAGAAATATTTTTTAATTTAATCCAAAAGATCGAAAATATGAGAATTTTTTAATTTTTACTGTTTTTAAAATTAAAAAACAAATTTTTTGAAATTTTTGGTGAAATTTACGCGTCAACAACACCACTTTTTTATTGTATTATTTTTCTGTTTCTGCTCCAATTTTTAGATTTTAACACACGAAATTCTGATATTTCATTCCCCCTTATTTTTGTTTCCAAAATACAAGTTTTGTATTTTCCGGAAAACTATTTAATTTTTTTATTTAAAATAAATTCTGATTTTTATTTTATTATTTTAAAACTATGAGTTTTCCGGAAACACCACCATTTATTTTGTGTTTCTGATATTGTATTATCTCTGGTATTTTATTATTTGTGTTTTCCGAAAAGACTTACTCTCTTTTTACTCTGCTTGTTTTTGTTGTTAATTGAATAGAATTTTTGTGTTTTCCGGAAAACCGCCCTTTCCCATTTTTGTTGTTTCCATTTATGTGTTGAATCTCTTTCAAAAATGAAAATTCTGATTTTTCAGAATATTTTGAATTTTATTTTAATTTCAAAATTTATTTCTTCTCATTAAAATCTCCCTAACAGATTTTTTCTTTTTAGACCAAAGTCCATTTATTTTTATTTTTCTCTATCGTTTTGTCCTATCCTTTTGGTCTTAAATCTCAGCCATTCATCACATAAATTTTTTTCAAGTCATTTTGTTGTTCCTCTGGGACCGTTTTCATTCCTTTTCATTTTCCGTTTTGCCTTTTTGTTGTTGTGTCATATTTTATGCGCATCCTTTCCCTTCGATTTCTTCTCTTAGCGTCGCTTAAACCTTTTTTTTTCTAAGCCAATATTCCTCCTCAATCTCCAACTGCGCAAATAAGCAGAGTAATATCTATTTTTACTGAACATTTTAACATATTTTGAGGGCAGTCTAGATTTTGAAGAGACTAAAAATCAAAAAAAAATTTGTCTAAAATTATAATTCTATTTATTTTAATATTTGTGTTTTATTGTAATTTTCTTCCTTATATTAATTCTGGTTTTTATTTTATATTGTAGAAATTCTGATTAATTTTCCGGAAATTATAACTTTTCCGGAAATACTAATATCCTTCTTTTAATCTTCTGATTTTATAATTTTTATTTTATTATATTTTCCGGAAAATATAACTTCCACTAAGATTCTTCTTCTATTAATCTTCTGGTTTTATATTTCTTTAATTTTATTGTGTTTTCCGAAACTACTACATATAACTTTTCCGGAAATATTAGTATTCTTTTTTGTATTTCAGAATTTATTTATTTCTTTGCGTTTTCCGGAAAATAATATTGCCTTCTGAAAATAATATTTATTTTCCGAAAATATCCTAATTGTTTATCATTTAAACGTTGATCTTTTGGACACTTATTGAACATTATTTAAATATAGAGGGCTTTACGTTTTAAATCCCAATCAAGCAAATTGACACTCGGATTATTCAAAAAAATTTTGCGCATCGCTTGTTTGTTGTTAGGGATTTTCTAATCCATTCCTATATTTTTTTACTATTCTTTTTTAAATCCGTGAAAATCCTATTTTAACAAATCCTTTCTATTTAACGTTTTTATTTTAACAAAAATTCATTTTTTATTATGTTTTTACTGGGGGCAATCGAATCCTCAACTTAAAAACGTTCAAAATACCTACAATCGCATTTTTTAAAAATCGAAAAATTCGAAAACTCGTTCAAAACACAGATTTAAATCTTCTATTTCTCTTATAAAAATTCTCAATGACCTTTTTTTCTTTTTAAAACGTTGTAATGATGCATTTTAATTTTAAAAGAAAATGATTAATCTCAGCTCTTTAACATTGTGCTAATGTTTTAAGCGATTCTGTGAATTCCTGAAAAGAGTGGAATGAACAGCGATTGTTGACTGTATATTAGTCTATCTAAAAGATCAACTATAAGAATATCATTTTCTGAAATAATGTTTTCCGGAAAAATATATTCTGAGTTATTCTATAGTTCCGGAAAAATATATTCTGAGTTATTCTATAGTTCCGGAAAAATATAACTTTTTGAAAGTAGCTAATACTTACTGGAAGTAGCCTTTTTTATTCTGAAAATTGTATTTTTCTTAAATTCTGAGGAAAATAAATAGTATATTCTTCCGTAAAAATCAACTGAATATCATTTCACTGTTGATCTTTTGGACATATTTTACTGTTATATTAAAATATGCGTTCTCGTTCGCGATGAGTCATATTTGGCGATGATGAAAGTCTTAAAGTAAACGTTTAAAGGCCAAAAAAAAGCAAACACATACAATAAATATATTCACAAACAGTCAAACCTCTATAAACACAATATGAGAAGAATTTTTTTCTTCCAATATATTTTTTCCCCGTTTAACACATTCTTCGAGGTCTTCATCAGCACATTTTTTTCTTTCTTATCATAAAAGCAATCCGTCTTTAATTTTTTTTCTTATTTCCACTTTTAAAAATATTTATTAATATATTATATACATTTTTTTTCCGGATCGTTTTCTCATTATTCTCGTTATTATTTTTTTTTACTCTTCTTCCTCCCACATCCCCCAGAATTTTTTTAAACATTTTTTTGTCTTAAAAATCCAACTGTTTCATCTTCCTTAATCTTTTTTATTGTTTTATCAAATGGATAACTTTTCCCTCATTTTTCCTCCAATTTTTCTTTGGTTAGCAGTTTTTAGTGATCACTCTGATCCACCTGTGCACCAAAAACGCAAATTCATATCTTTTGCGTTTTAACACAAAGATAGATCAGTTAAGCTTGTTAGCATTTTTTGGGAGTTGTTAAAAAGTCCAGAAGAAAGATTATTCTCATTAGCTCTTGAATTAGTGAGAAAAGCTTCTAAAAATAAAATAAAAAGAAGATTATTGGCAACAGCAGTCAAGAGAATGAGACCAATTGGTTTTTTTTTTGTTGCGTGGATTTCTTAGGAACACGCATTGTTTAAGAAAGAAAAGAAAAAAATATTTTTTTGTGTGTGTGGCAATTCCACTAAACAAAAGAAAAATGAATTTTACGTGTTGAATGTGTTGGTGGTGGTTGTATTGTTTATATGCTTGAAAAGTTTTCTTTCTTTTCCCTCTTGGAATCAGTCTGTTCAGGATGTGCACAAAAAAAACGCAAAAATTGATCTTGCGTTTATTTTTCAGTTTTTGCGTTTTTTCGGTTTAAAATGTTTTTTGGCGCACACCTGACACTTGAATGATTTTCCTAGCATTGTTTCTTTATTCTCAAATCTTATACTTTATCTTCCTTTATTTATCCCCCGCTTTTCACTTGTTGTATTACACTTTTAAAAAATATTGCTCTGAGAGAAAAATGCGACATGTGTTATTGTTGTGTCTTGTATAATTTTTACTTTTGGTTCCGTGAAGTGGATAAAAAAGAAAAAAAAAGTGAAGAGAGAAGGCTTGGATTTGTGAAGAGCTTTTCTTCGAAACTCTCTAAAATAAAAGTTAGATTTCTCTCTTCGGTTACTAAGAAAAATGCGGAAAAATGCGGGTCAGATCACTGACAGCTGCTGTATGTGAGACTATGCTTTAAAGACAAGGCGCTTAAAGCTATATGTTTTGTGTAGGCCTAAAGGAATTTGTAAATGTTGAAGGGAAACGAGTCGAGACTTTGTTGTGTGATTAAGAGGTAAACAGAGAGAAAATAAGGGGAAATACTAAGAATGAGCTAACCGGATCATCTCTTTCTTTCATTGCAAAAGTTAGCTTTACATGCTAGAAAAAAAAAGTTTTTTTAAGAGAGAAAAGCATAAGCTTGTGTCTTATTAAGAAGAAAAACTCCGCCTTTAAACACCAACTATAAACGCCCTCTCTTTCTTTCATTTCTCACTATTAACTAAAAACAGAGCAAATGTTGTTTAGATCGCTTTTTATTGCTTCTCAATTTATTTTTATCCTTTTGGTCAATCCCCCATCAGTATATATAAATACAATTAGAAATAGGAATGCTTTAACAAAACCTTTTAGACATAAAATTTTTACTTTTTGCTTTAAAATGACCTTAAAGCTATTAAAACAATAAGGCTCCCTCAATTAAATAATTTGACTTTGAAATATTTTTAAATATTATCCTTTTTGGCTTAATGTTTTTAAATTAAATTGTCTTTTTTGTTTAACAGAACTAGAGAGATAAAATAAAATTTCCGAAAAATAGTACTTTCCGGAAAATGTTTTCCGGTTAGTGAAAAGGTAAATAGGAATTTGAATTAATTTTTTGAATATTACCATTTTGGCGAAATGTTTTTAGAAAAATTAATTTTTAGAATGTTCTAGAACAATTAATGCAAGTTAGAGAAAAATAATATTCAAATAAGCTTTTAGTTAGAGAAAAATACATTTTTAATGCGATTTTCTCTTTTTCTCTTCTCGGTCACTTTGTTTTCCGATTACACTATTTTGCACATTTGGAAAAGTTTTTACTATTTAAACCGATTTTTCTAGTCTTATCTTGTATTTCCATCAACTATCGACCATTTTACACATTTGCGTTTTTGCTTATTTTGTTGTTCCCTTTGTTTAACGTTCTAATTAAAACTTTTTAGTCTTTCTTCAGACAAACTTTGTTGGATCGAATCCATCAAGTTTGTTCTATTGTTTCTGAGTATAAAAGGCTCCTTTTCTGACTTGAAAGTCGGTTCGAGACCAATCGCCTTTTGTGCCTTTTTCGCCCAAATCCTTCAATCGCGATTTTCTCGTTCATTTTTCATTTCGCGTGTTTCATTTTTAATTCTTTCAATTTTACAGCAATTTTTCATTTTTTAGATAACTCAAATATTCGCTTTATTTTCTTATTCTAAAAACCAACGACAAACAAACAACAAAAATGTGTGACGAAGAAGTTGCTGCTCTTGTTGTTGACAACGGTTCTGGAATGTGCAAGGTTAGTTTTTTTTTAATGCTTTTGGTTAAAGTTATCTTTTTGTCCTTTCTTTAGGCTGGCTTTGCTGGAGATGACGCACCTCGTGCTGTGTTACCATCAATTGTTGGACGTCCTCGCCACCAAGGAGTGATGGTGGGAATGGGACAGAAGGACAGCTATGTTGGAGACGAAGCTCAATCCAAGCGTGGTATCTTGACTTTGAAATACCCAATCGAACACGGCATTGTTACCAACTGGGATGACATGGAGAAGATTTGGCATCACACTTTCTACAACGAGTTGCGTGTGGCTCCTGAGGAACATCCAGTGCTTTTGACTGAAGCTCCACTCAACCCAAAGGCTAACCGTGAAAAGATGACTCAAATCATGTTTGAGACCTTCAACACGCCAGCCATGTTTGTTTTATGGATTTTCGTGTTAATGGGGTCTTTGGCTTTTGGTGATTGTGGTCGAGGGTTCGAATCCCTTTGGTGGAAAACCATTTTTTTGTAGAGACAATTCCTGTTTCTCGATGAGAAAACATCAAATAAAACCTAATGAATTTTTTAATTTGCAGGTATGTTGCTATCCAGGCTGTGCTTTCTCTTTATGCTTCTGGTCGTACCACTGGTATTGTGCTTGACTCTGGAGATGGTAAATTTTAAGATTTTTCTAAAATTAATTTTTTTCACTTCTATAGGTGTCACTCACACTGTGCCAATCTATGAAGGTTATGCTTTGCCTCACGCCATTCTTCGTCTTGACTTGGCTGGACGTGATTTGACCGACTATTTGATGAAGGTTCTTTTTGATTTTTTTTAACAAGTTTAAAAACTTTCTCTCTAAGATCCTCACTGAACGTGGTTATTCATTCACCACCACTGCCGAACGTGAAATTGTTAGGGACATCAAGGAGAAGCTTTGCTATGTTGCTTTGGACTTTGAGCAAGAGATGGCAACTGCTGCTTCGTCTTCGTCTTTGGAGAAAAGTTATGAATTGCCTGACGGTCAAGTCATCACTGTTGGAAATGAACGTTTCCGTTGTCCTGAGTCACTCTTCCAGGTTTCTTTTGAACTCTTCAGCTTTTTTTTAAACATCAATTTTAGCCATCTTTCTTGGGTATGGAATCTGCTGGCATCCACGAGACTTCTTACAACTCAATCATGAAGTGTGACATTGATATTCGTAAAGGTATAAGCATTTTGATAAGTTGACATGGTCCTTTAAAGCATTTTCGGGCAAAAACAGGGAAAGAGAAGCATCAGGAAGTGTGGGGAGAATCTGTTTTTAATCGTTCCGGTTCCCTAAACTATTCCAAGGACCTTCTGAAAACATTTTTTGACCTTCAATAATTTTCTCCATTATTTTATAGACCTCTACGCCAACACTGTTCTTTCTGGAGGCACAACTATGTATCCAGGAATTGCTGACCGTATGCAGAAGGAAATTACTGCTTTGGCGCCATCCACCATGAAGATTAAGATTATCGCACCTCCTGAGCGTAAATATTCGGTTTGGATTGGAGGTTCTATCTTGGCATCTTTGTCCACCTTCCAACAGATGTAAGCGAAACTTGACTTTCTTGATATTTAAAAAAATTTTAAATTTAAAGGTGGATCAGCAAACAGGAGTACGACGAATCTGGACCTTCCATCGTCCACCGCAAATGCTTCTAAACGCGCGGCAAAAGAGGAAAAAGAAAAGAAGGATGGTTTGGAAACAAAAAGAGGAAAAAAGAAGAAGAGCAGAAAAATGAAAGTTCTCGACACAAAATAATAAAAAAAGACCCTCTCTTATTTTAAAAAATCCCTACATTTAAAAAAACATATATTTTCTCCATCAAGTCCTCCTATTAAAAAATTTGTTTTTTTTTCGAAGAGAAAAATTTTTAAAAATTTATTTTTTTAATTGTTTCTCTCTTCCCCTTTAAATTCGTCTATCGCTTTTTTTTGTGGCTTGAAGCCAAATTTTATATAATTTTGTCTTTTATGTTTTTTGCCGTCACCATTGGACTCGTTGGTTAAAGGAAATAAAATAATAAAAATAGTTTTTTTTTTAATTTTTTAAAAAATAGTTGAAAAAGACTAATTTTTAATTACTTTTGATTTATTTTTTTTGTGAATTTTTAAAATTTTTATTGTGAGAAGTAAAAGCTGGAACGCTTCTAACCGTTAAAAGGAATCAGCCTTGAAAAGATTTAAGTGAAAAACTTGATTTCCTATAATATTGCATGTGTGGCTAAGTTGGTTAGTGCGCTGACTTGGAGGGAATTTTTTAATAAATAGGGGAAGGTTCGATTCCTTTTGGTGGAAATTGATTAAATAAAATGTGAAAACAATGTTTTTTGAGGTTTTAAATATTTTTATATATTTTTAGGATGAAAATAGATTTTTATCTAAGATTTTGGCTAGTTTTTGTGCTTCTAAAATAAAAAAAAATAACCTGCGAAAAAGAGTCATTTTTGGGATTTTCTAAAAACATCAAAGAATTAAGTATTCAAAAATAGATTTTTCAAAGAAATTAATCCTCTTCAGAAATCATTAAAAAATAGACGTGAAATGTAAAAATGCTGCTGCGTTAATCTCCTTTTTTGCAACTTTGTTAGACAGCGTTGTATATTCTCTTATTATTTCTCTTCTCTATTTTCTCTGTCTAACCTTTTGCTTGTCTAACTTTTTAATGTCTGACGTTATATTTATTGATGTGTACAAATATAATGGCGCTCACTCAACGTCTAGAAGAAAAGATTTATTTCTTTGCCAGTAGAGTCTTATTTTTTGGAGAGTGAATTTCTCGTTTTGCCTTGTTTTTCATACTCTAATGTTCACTTATTTATGCCTGGTGATCTTTTGGGAAATTCCCTCCGTCTAGAAGTTTCGTTTAATGCCTTTGTATTTTCTGTTCATTTATTTTGCCGGCATTTCTTTGAATTTATTAATCTTTTTTATTAATTTTTCAGAGTTTTACATTTGGATTATTTTTGCAATTTGTTTAATCATCGAATTCTTTCATCATAATTGGATCAAAACAAATTAGTACAAAACTTGCGTCTCGCGCCGATTTCTTTCAAGTATTTTTATTTGTTTTTAATAAAGGTCTCTCTGCTATTTTCGGAAATCTCTGCTATTTTTGTAAATATCTTTCCCATGGTTCTAGCAAACAAAAAATTTAAACCTTATTGATCGATAGAGTTACTTTAGAGTCTTTGCGAGTTTTATGTTATGGTGGTTTACCTTTCATTTTGTATTCTGTCGTGATTTTGACTAGTCTTGGACCTGTACTTGACTCAGATTTTTAAGTTTTACGCTCATCTGGGTCAGAGGAAACAAAAAATGACTTGTTCTGATCCTTGAGTCAAGTGAAACCCTTCCCTTTAACTTTGGTGTTTTACTTCCATTCCCATTATGTTTTCATGCTTCCTATCTATTTTGAGACTTGTCAATCTATTATTTCTTCAGATTGTCAAGCTGGATCCTCAACAGCATAGGCAGCCGCCTCAAGCTCCGCCGCAACAAGGAGGCCAACAGCAACAACAATATCATCATATGCAACAAATTGTTAGTAGTTCACAACAGCAGCACTCATCACTTCAACAACACCAACAGCATCAACATTCAATGCAAATACCACAGCAGCAACAGCAAATGGCATCTATTGACCAACAAGCAGTTTTGAGTATTTTAGGTTTTGATTTATTTTTTTTTATTTTTGGCCCATAGGGTCCAGAGGAATTTAATATTTGGGTTCTTGCTGGTTATCCCAGAATTGTCTTTTATTTTTTGCGGACAAGTTTAGCATGTTATTTTTTAATATTAGCGATCGAATATCCCCGGCTCTTCCTTTCAAACTCAGAAAATCCACCCCTTCTCTATTTTCTAACTTTCTTTTAATTTAAATAGAAGCCTTAACGGTCAACGAATCTGGTGGTATGCCAGCTACATTTGTCCCTCAAATGACTGGAATGATGGGTGGTGGACCTCTTGGAGGCATTACAGGAGGAGGTTCTTCACAATTCTCTATGGGCTCTGTTCAAGGTGCTCCACCATTTTCCCAACCACCTTTACAGGTTTCTTAATAAAATTTTTGAATTTAAGCTTTCTTCATTTTTTAGTATCCAGAAACTTCTTTTTTCATGCCTCACCTTCTATCCTCCTCTGGTGGTCAAATGGTCCATGGTGGTGGTGGAGGAGGTTCTGCCTTCAGCAGTGCAACAACTCCAATGCTTTTTGAACGTCAACAGCAGCAACAACCAACCTCAATTTCTTCTTCTCAACAAGGACAGCAAATATCTATGGCAGCAACTTCAACAGATATAGGTGGAGGAGGATCTGGTGGAATGCATCATCCACCTCCAGGGCAACAACAACCTATAGGACAACAACAAAGAGCTTTAGTTCCAGTGCAGCATGTAAATAAATTTTATTTTTTAACTTAAAAATGGTCATGAGAACTGGGTGTGAGAAATATTTTTTCTTTATGCCCATTTCATTTATTAAACCAGTGGTAAGGACGGGAGATAATTCAAAATATACGAACTGGAAAAACCTTACACCATAATGAACAGCTAAAGTAGAAATTTTAGACTTAAGTTCATTTTTTTCTCTTTTTGTTAATTTTCCCAAGCTCTATGCTCATTTCCTTTTTGTCCTCTACTAGTTATTATTATAAGTTCATTTCTGAGTTGATGTCTCATTTTATTTAAAAATAATTTGTTTCCCACTTTTAAGGGTCAATTATCATTACCTCCTTCAACAATTCAATTTCAATGTCCACCACGTCCAAATCATGGAACTGAAGGACGACCAATTCTTTTGCGTGCTAATCATTTTAAAGTGACCAATTCTGGTGGTTATGTTCATTTTTATGCTGTTGAAATTCAGTTTGTTTTTTTTCTTATTTTTAAAGGGTTTTGATTTGGGACCTCTTCTTCGGTTAGAGAGTTGAGAATATCTACTTTTATCTTTTTAAATAGATATGGGTATTTTGGGGGTTTTCAAGTGTCCTGATTATGAATGAAGTGTTAGTTTCTATCATCTGTGCCTCGAAACATAAAAATTGTCTTTGGACTGTCTTCTACGTTTCTTGATGTTTGTGCATGTTTTACTTGCTCCAACAATCTAGCCCTATGTTTTCTTGAGTTTTTATGGCTCGCCTTGTTTCAAGGGTTTTGGGCTACACCTTCCCTTATTTGACAAACTCTCCCCTGACAACCCTTCCCTGACTTTTGAAAATCCGATTTATCTTGTTTTCCTTTAGATGTTCAACTTATAATTTCCAAGAAAATTTTTCTTTAACATAATTTCATATTTAAATTCTTTTCTTTCTTAAAGACCAGACAAATGTCCTCGTAAAGTCAACAGAGAAATTGTCAATACAATGGTTGATTCCTGCAAGCTATTCACTGGATTTAAGCCTGTTTATGATGGAAAAAAGAATTTATATACAAAAGAAGCTTTACCTTTTGGACAAGAAAGAATTGAATTAGATGTTGTTATGCCTGGTGATTCTGCTGTTGATAGAAAATTTAGAGTTGCTTTAAAGGTTTGAGAATTCTATTATTTTTTAATTTTTTTTGAGAGTCATTGGGTGTCCCTTGATAAATTTGAATTTATTTTTGGATTCATCCTAGTCAAGGGCTGGGCAGAATGTGTGAATAGTTTCACTTCTTAAACTAAAAAATGGGTCCTAGTTACATGGCTGGGCTAACGATAAATCTAATTTTTAAAAAAAGGAAATAGGATGAATGTAAAAAACACGGGGAAACATGAAATTACGGGAATGGGTAGGAGAATGTAGCTTGCCCTGATCTTCTAGTCACACTCTTAATAAGAAAGATTGTGGATAGACCAATCCATTCCCAATCCCTTAGCAATTTTATTTTT
>ABLG01000008.1:0-156602 GCA_000172435.1 Meloidogyne hapla | reverse complement strand
TTTAATTCTAATTAATATGTAAAATTTCAATTATCTTTTAAGTTAAATATTTTCTCGAATCTTCCATAATTGTAGAATAAAATTGATTTGTTATTTTTGGATAGGGAGTTTGTATAACTCCCTAAAAAATTTGAATATCGTTAATAACAATTCCAGTCCTAGATCTATATTTTTTATTTATTTTTTATCTTTTTTTTTATTTTCCCTTTTTCCTTTATTTTTTTCCTTTTTTTAGTCCTATATTAAGTCCTATAACAATCCTATGTTAAGGCATGAGTAATTGATTTCATCCAAATATATTTAAAAATATCAACATTTTATTTTTAGAAAAGACTCAAAGTCACAGTCATTATCATCTACTTCAATCTCCTCATTATCACCTTCATTAACATATATTCCATATCAACACCCTGAAAGGAACAACGACAACGATCATATCCTTCCTCCAATACTTTTACCTTCAGAATTTAAAAATAATTTTCTTTCTTCATCAAATTCAAATACAGTTAACCCTCCTATTGTTTTTGATAGACACAACGCAGAGGCTCTGGTTGGAGGAGTTGAATATTTTGGAAACGCAAACAAGTTAATATAATTTTTAATTGAACATAAACGACTAATTTTATTCTCATTAGGCTAAACAATTTTTATAGGAATTAATTTCCATGAAAATAGAATTATTCCAATTGGGAAGGGTTTTGATTAAATCATAAGTCTTTATAAGGGGGAAGCATCTTACTAACAAATAAGGGGAGGGAAGGCCAAGTCATCTACGTCAAATAATTATCGAATCTCTTCAAATTTGATTTGTTTTAAATGGTTCGGCAAATTTAAAATTTGTTGGTAGCATGTGGTTAATTGGATTGTAATAAAGTGTAGTGACCCCTCGAAAAGTTTATCTAGCATTTAAGATACAATATAATTAAGATAGATAAGCACAAATAGAAGCTTTCTACCTTAAACTATATAAAATTATGTCTTTAAATTACCTTCCAAATATTTTAAATAATTTATTTCAATTAAAGTAGGGACTCAAGTAGTGTAACAACAGTGGACATCGTTGATCGTCCACCCTTCTACGTAGGGGCAGGCGGGAGGCTGCCTATCGGGGAACCCAAAATGAGCAGCCTGGAAAAATTAATCAGGTTGGTTTATAAAATTATTTTAAAATAAAAGGACCTCTATATTGCGCAAACCTCTAAAGCAAACCCATAAACCTTACCTTCCTTTAATAGCTCATGGTTACTTTAAATTCAATAAATGAATTCTACTTAATATTTAAAAATAAACTTATCAGATGATTTAAACAATATTTTCATGACCCTAATATAGACAGAACATTTTGCCTTTCTTTTATTTTTGAATAGGGAGTTTTGACCTCCCTAAATAAGTTAATTTAGTTTGAGATTCGATGAAAATCATAAGATATTTTTAGTAACTTTTAAATGTTTATATTAAGGTACCGGGGACCCGGAACAGGAAACGATACTTGAATCCAAAAATTTGGGTACCCGAAACCGCCAACCCAGTTGACAGTCATATTTTAGGGAGTTAATACTCCCAATGAGAACATAACAAAGACAACTTTTTCGAAGATATAATTTAAAAGAATAGATGAGTAAACTTAAATAGAATAATAATTGAATTTTTACATATTAAGTAGATTCATTATTTTTTAATCAATCTTTATAAGAATTATAGGTTGCACAATATAGAGGTCATTATGAAATTATAAAGAAATTTATTTATTTAAATTTATTTTTGCAAATAAAAGAACACTAAAAATCTAAAATTTTATTTATTTTATTTCAATTCCTCCTCTCATTTTATTCATATTTATTCAAAATTTCTTCCTCTATCCTTCACACTTCTACCAAAAATTATTAAGCCTTGCAATAAAAATGTGTGTATTTGTCTCTTAAATTGTTAATACAGGAAATTGAAGAGTGCCAAGTTGGTAGTTTATTTATAAGAACTCTTAAGCATTAAAAGCAAAGTTTTGCATTCTTTTTTATTTTTATTAGCAAGTTGGACTTGCACCTCTGTAGAGACGAACCATGTTTACTTTAAGGTGTATAACTCAAGAATGGATTAACCGATTTATATAAATTTGGCATCATTCATAGAGAATTAAATTCTCTACATTAAAAAAATGATTTATTTCAAAATTTTAGATAGATTCACAAAATATAAAACAAGAAAAAACCGTCATAAAAAAAATAATGTAATTTTCGATAATGCTATTTTGTATCAATGAGTCTATCGGCACAATACCAAATTTGGTTTTAGTAGCAAAATTAATTCTCTATCTAATGGTAATAAATTATTACAAAATTCCATTTTCATTTTATAATTATTCCAAATAATCCAAATATTTTTATTGAACTACTGATTTAACAAATTAAACTACAAAATGTCTATATATCGTAATCGCGGGTAAGAAAAATTTTTTATAGATAATTTTTAAAAAATTCTGATAAAAACATGCATCTATTTCCATTCAATGAAAATTACAGAAATAAAAATTAAAATCTACTTAATATTCTAAAATTAAATTATACTTTAATTAAAATTATATTATCTATCATATAGAAAATTTTATGTTGTTTATTTTTGTTGATTATTTTTGAATAGGGAGTTTTGACTCCCTAGATAATATTTCCATACCTCATTTTAAAATTGATAATTGAAACAAGTAATTTAGAAATTATCAATTGAAACAAATTGATAATTGAAGCAATAACGTACTAGAAATTAGCGCTTAATATGTAAAAATTCAATTATTTTTTAATTGAATATTCTTACGAACTCTTTATAATTTCTTATCAGATATTATTTTTGCTATAATATATTATTTTTGAATAGGGAGATTTAACTCTCTAAATAAGATTTTCTACAATTTTATTCTGGATTATCTTTATTCAAATTTCATATTAAACTTTTCTTCTTAAATTATTAAACTTCTTACAATATTAAACTTCTTAAAATAGGTAAATAAAAAGTAAAGATAGAAATAATTTAATTCTGCTTAATAATTAAAATTTCAAATATTCTTTTATTTAAATATTCTCATTGTCCTTTACTAATTTTCTCAAAGAATTGTTGTTCTTTATTTTTGTATAGGGAGTTTTGACTTCCTAAATAAATTTATCAACGCTATTAGCTTGAGTGTGATGGTGTGTTTAATAATTAAGTTTAATTAATCAAATCTCAATGTATAAAATTAAAATAATTATTTTATTTAAATTTTCTTACGAATTCCTTATTGTAATTTGAATGGTGTAGTTATTATTTTTGAATAGGGTGTGTCGACTCTCTAAATATTGTCCATGATTAACTAAAACTTTAGGTAAACCCTTCAACTAATTTGCCATTAATTTTTATTTTTGAATAGAGAGTTCTTACTTTCTAAATAGACCAAAATTTTGATATTGTCGTTTAATTCAATTTACACTGCGATTACTTAACATAAGAAAAAATAAAACTAATTCAATTCTACTTAATAATTTAAATTACAAAAATTTCTATATTTAAATAATATTGTATTTGCATAGTTAATTGTTGATTAATCAGATTATTATTATTTTTGAATAGGGAGAACTATCACCCTAAATATATAATTCTACCTTAATAAATATAATTCTCCTTTTCATTATTTTTAAATATTTTGTCTTGATTATTCATTTAAAGTGAAATTTTTTGTCCATTTTCAGACTTTTTTACACATAGGAATTAAAAATAAAATTAAAAAAATAAAAGAATTTGATGGTAAATTATTTTTTATTATCTTCTTCACACTTAATATTTAGGAATATAATATTTCAGAAAAATCAACTTTTCACATTTATGAAGAAAACCACTTTAACTTAAAAAAAACTTTAAATCCACTTTACGCACCTTCTGTTACGTAATTTAATACTCCCAACAGTTATTGTCTAATCTATATAAAAGTGTATATATTTATTTTATTAATAGTCTTATCTTCAAGAACTTTAAGAAAAAAACTTTAAATATATTTTCTTTAAAAAAAACTTTTTAGCGGTATTCTCTTT
This sequence comes from Meloidogyne hapla, assembly GCA_000172435.1. NCBI lineage: Eukaryota > Metazoa > Nematoda > Chromadorea > Rhabditida > Meloidogynidae > Meloidogyne > Meloidogyne hapla. The sequence continues at coordinate 152,550 of ABLG01000008.1, read as the reverse complement.
TTCTCAATCCATGGTCGAAAAACTTACATTAAATCTAAAAAATCTAAAGGTCTTTAACCCTAAGGTAGCTCTTTTTATATTCTATAGTAATTTAAGTCTATCGAATGCTACAAAATTTATCATAGGATGTCCGTTACAACGTTAGATTTTTAAGCTACACATGGAATCAACCCATAATTAAAACAGAAATTTATTATCCTATAGCACGCACTTTCATTTCTTTATTATTTCTTATACATGTTATTCAAAAACCTAGAATATTTGAAAAAAATTAAGAAAAGAAAATTTAACTTTAAAATTCTATGCCAAATTTTACTTAATATGCAAAATTTCAACTATTCTTCTATTTAAGTTTTCTTTTGAATAATTCTTTATTTCTTATAAAAAGACATTTTTAATTTTCACAAAGGTAAGGTAATTTTCAAAGGTAATTCACAAAGGTAAATTATCACAAAGTAACTTCCTAAAATATTCCTTTCAATTCATAATTCAATCTAATTCTAATTAATATGTAATATTTCAATTATTATTCTATTAAGTTTTGTCTTTAATGATTCATTATTTATCGAAAAATTAAACATTTTTAATTTTCACAAAGGGAGTATTAACTCCCTTAAAAATTCCTGTCAATTCATAATCAATTCTTTAATTTTTTTTTATTCATCGATAGCTTTTTGGCACTTTTTCTAACACTTGTTCTCTTTTCATGCTTCAAAAAGCATCAATTTCTTTCGCCTTATTTTTTTCTTTTATTTCCGCCATATTGCTTAATTCCAATGCTTTTTCAAAGTATTTTGCCCGATCTCCTGACTGAGTTCAAATTGGGCCGGAATTTGGCGTTTCTTTCCCACAACAGATTTTGCAGTACCACAACCTCTTTTAATGCCGTCACTTTTTGGTGGCATTTTTATTTTTCTCCTCTTTATTCTTTTAGTGCAATATGCCTTCCGGTAATGCCAAAAAGAATTTTCGGCATTTTACTCTATTTTTCTTTTTGTATTTTTGTTATTTTAAAGACTTTATGCTAATAGAGAGAAACCCCATGTGATAAAGTTTAACTGAGAATTATTAAAGAACGGAGCAGGACAACTAGGCGCCCCATGTTAAATATAAAAATTAGAGATATTTTTGAATGAATAAGCCTGAATATTTAACCAAAACCACCTGACCATAGGTTCTGAATTATATAAGCCTAGTTATAAACGCATTTGTAGATGAAAATTCAGGGAATCTTATATTTAACATGGGGCGCCTAGTAACATGGGGCGCCTAGTCGTCCGCGCCTAGTTGGCCGCGCCTAGTTGTCGTGTACCGTTAAAGACAAATGTGTCAGACAAATGCTTTATGATAATAAATTGATAAATGAAAAATCAGAATTTTTATCCTAGACATTATTTAATTGCAAAATTTAAGTTTCTATTTATTTTTCCCCTTGTGTGAATGGTTTTCATAGAGCTCGACCAGCAGAACGCCAAATACCAAAACTCATAATAAGAAAAATCTTTAAGATAATTTTTGTTTCATTCGGTAGAGAATTAAATATGCCACAAAATAATAGATAATGTTGAATTTTGTATTAGTTTTATTAAAAGAAATGGTCGAAAAACTTTCTATTAATGTTCACTTTTCATTAATAATTTTAGTAAAGAGACAAGCGTTCTTTTGTCATCTCTATAATATCCTGCTCATTTTGTCTTAAAATTTTAGTTTTGATCCATTAGTACTGATAACTATCTTCCTTAAATTCTTATCTATTAATAATCATTTAAAATAATTTCATAGGATTTTAAATTATATTTTTAAAGAAAAAATTTTGCGTCATAACTTAATACTCTTACATAAAAGTAAAGCTTATTTTATTTATTTTTCCACTTTTTTCTTCCAAAATTTTTATGAAAAGAATTTTAAATTTAACATTCTTTTCTCTCATCATTTTCTATCTTACGAAGAATATTCCCTTTCTTTTCATAATTTTTTAAGCAAAAATGGACGTGTGTTTTTTAGTTGAAGTAGTGCGCATGGCCGACCGATTATTTTCAGTCTATTGCCAATAAAAGAAAAAAATTCCTTCTTATAATTCCACCTTTTACGCCTGTTTTTTCCTTTACAACCTTTTAAAATGTCTAATATCACTCCTTACAAATTTTAATGGTTTTAGCCGTTTTTCCCATGGAAACGCAAGAAAAGTTTCTATTTCTTCATAAAATATTAAGAGAACCTCATTTATATTAAACCTCATTATTTAAGCAATTTTGTGTTTTATTTATGTTAATTAAATCAAGTTTTAATTGTTTTTCCCACCTTGGTTATAATGAATATTGTAAGTTGTTCCCTTCACACTAGGGGGTAATGTGAACGGTCATGGTTAATTTCCTTAACCTGATTTAAGATACTCCTTAATTAATCTACTTATTTTTTAATTCAGTTAAGGCGGCTCTTTTTGGTGAGAACATAGGATTTCATCCCTCCGTTATTAAGCAAAAACATAAACAACATCCAGCAGGAGACCGGTGGGACCCCTAACTGAATATTAGGGTCCCCATTTACTAACCCATGCCCAATTGAAATTTTTAGGCTTTTAAGTTTTCAGAGACTAAGTCTGACCCTTTCCTAACCTCGAATCCTTACTCTAATCCAGAAAATTTCAATCTTGTTACCCTTGTTCCTACCCTAGTTTTAGAATAATTCCCACTACCATATATTTCCATTTTATTTCTTCCTTTTATTTTCCTCTGTTAGATTTAATGCATATTGTGTAGAACGGCTTGTTTTCAAAGAAAAATTTTCTAGAAACGGTCTCAGACAATATTTATAATGTTTAAGTGGCGCAAATGGAATGGAAATTGTTGGGTTTTTTCTAAAGCAAAAAAAAACTTTAAGAAATTGGCACCTTATTTTTTATAAAAAAGAAGTAAAAAATACTTAAAAACTTGCCATAAACAATATTTTTAACTTCCTCTTTTTGCTTTTCGACAAGTTATAGGCCCATAAAGGACATTTTTGTTCACCCAACAATTTGCATTTTTAGTTGAAAGAAGAGGAGAAAAAAAGGTTTTAAGTAAAATAATAAAAAATTATTCCCATGGAGATAGAATGAATACCTGGAGACTTCCAAAAATGAGTTAATAGAAAAAACTAGAAGACAAAAGTGAAAAATGTAGTGCAAGACCATATAAGCGCCAAATCCTATAACTTAAGTAAGGATAAAGCTTTTGAGATTTTGGTGTCATTTGATAGAGGAGAATCTCTTCTACAAAATATTTGTTATTTCAAAATTTTTTAATTTAAAATAAAATTAATTTATGGCCAAAATTCGTTCATTTTTCGTAATTTCTACTTAATATACAAAAATATAATTATAAAATTATATAAAAGCTTAAAATTATTAAAGAATTGTCTACTTTAATATTGGTTTTGATATTTTTCGCATGCAGAGTTTATTATAACTCTTCAATTAAATTTTTTTATTAAAAATCTAGAGGAAAAAAAGCTACAGAATTTATTTTTATAAATTCAAGTTTATTTTCATTCAGAAAAAAATCTCTTCTTTTCCTATTGCCTTTTGTAAAATGTCTGTTTCTGGTCAGTTTTTCGATCATAACTTATGCTAATTAATCTAAAATTTTGATTCCAGCCTTATTTTGTAGCAAATTTAATTCTATATCGAATGATACATATATCTACTCAAAAAGCTTAGTTATTTAGTTTGGCAATTACTCGGTCCTTCACCCCAATGACCCCTCCCTTTGGACAAAAAATGAATTCCTATAATATTTAAATAAGCATTACCTCAATAAAATCCCCTGAGGATTGAAGCCCTCAATCGATTGGCGGGTTTTATAAAATGTGTCGAGAAAGGAGCAAAAATGGAATAATCGGCAGCCGTTTCTGTACTTATTTGTCACCCCTTTTTCACACATTAAATATTCTGTCCAAGCTTTCCCACGCTGCCAGCATTAATTGAAAGCACCAGCTACCCCCAACTTTCGATTAAGCAAATGGATGTATAGATGGAATCTATGAGCGCGCAATCCTTCATATTTTTTTCCTGAGGAAAAACCAAAACCCTTTCAACTCTACATAATATATAAAAATTCTTTTATGAAATTATAAGTTTTATTAAGTGAAAAATTTTACATACTTCTCAGTGGGATTTCTTCCTTTATTTTTGAAAGCCGAGATCTAGCTTAGGCTAAATTTCATTAATAAATATATTGTATTCTTCAGTCCAAAATGAAAATTGACTTTGGCTCATTTAAATTTATTGATTTGCATGATTCCTTAAAATCATTAAGATTCTTTATATTTTTGATACTTAATGTGTAAAATACCAAATATTCTTCTATTTAAGTATTCTAATTTACCTTGTTAATTAAGCTGCTCCGAAATACATGCATTATTTTTGAATAGGGAGATTATACTCCCTAAATAAGATTATTAAATTACCTAGCTACATACATTTTTACTAATCCTATTAAATCGAAATAATTTTTTATGTCCTTTAATAATTATTATTAAAGGACATGTTTTACCAAAAACAATTTGATTGATTATTAGCCTTAAGTTATGATCGATGGGTGATTAGTTGGTCATAATATTTAAGTTTATTATTAGTTATTTGATTTCTTAGTCCATTATTGTTACTTTTATTATTTTTTTCAAGTTAAATAAATCCGTCTTTTGCTATTCTAGCAAAATTAATAAATAGAAATCTCTATCTTATCCCAACCTCTCTGACCTTTCCAACTAGTGATATCTCGAAGATTTTGACATCTTTGATTATATCACACAAATATATTGGATATCTAAGAGAATTCTTTGGAGGGAAAAGCTAAATATATTTAGTTAGAATAACTAAGAGATTGTTGTAGGGATAAGAAGAAATATTCATTTATTTAACTATAATCAATGAATTTTTAATTGAAATTGATCATTTTTAGTTATTTTAATTTTTCGGATTTTATTTTTAAATTATTGCCTTGTCAACAAATATTGAAATATTATTTTCACTTTTATTCTATTAATTGAATTTATTTAACTAATGTTTCAACATCGATGAGTGTATTGATCCTGAGCCTATCAGATTTGGAACGGAGCATGAAGAATGGGTAAAATTGGGAAAAGGGGGTTAATGGGGGTTTTTTTAATTTTTAAAGTTTTCTTAAAAATTAAACTAAATACAATTTTTCTCTCTCGTTATAACCTCAATTACCCACCTTCTTTATAAAGACACCCAACTTCCATATCCAACAAATTATACATTTATATAAATACAGTAGACTCCTTTTAAAATCTATTAAAATACTGAAAATTAAAAGTAAAAATAATTTAATTCTACTTAATATGTAAAAATTCAATTACGTATTTTTTTACTTAAATATTTACATGAATCTTTCATTATTGTTGCAAATTGTTGAAAAAGTTGTCTTTGTTATTTTCTCATAGTAAGTATTAACTACATAAATTAATACTTGCTGTTTCTGTAGTAAATATATGCAGATATATTACATAAGGGGTCCGGAGGGTTCCCTTTGTAACTATAACCAGGGTTAGCTATTATAATAATTCTTATAATATTCTTGTTTAATATTAAATATTTAATTTAATTTCCTTATTATATTCCAATATATTTTCCCACATATTTTCCAATTTCTTAAAATTATTTTTTTCTCATTTCAAAATTTCTATTTTTAAAGTTTTAGACCAACACCTCTTTTTTCTCTTCTCTCTACTCCAATTTTCCCAAGGGGAATCAATGTTATGTACATTTCCAAAAACATACCCAACAAATTAAATTAGCAGCTAAGAGCTCTCTCATCATTTTCAAATTATTTGGGAGTTTCTTTCTTTTTATGAGACAGTTTGTCCCACACCCATTTTGGCATAACTTCCAAGCCTTTCCTTCTATTCCCTGTCCTCATTTCTGCCAAAATTCCTTTTTTTCCTTATGGCAAAAGCTTTAAATAGCCTATTTTCCCAATCATTCTCCCTTGAAAAACAATTTTCCAATCACTCCCTACGATTTACAAGGGAGGCGATTATTCCAAATTCTCTAAGTCATCACCACCCTGGAGGTATTTATGCGGTACAGAACCCAGCTAAACTCGATTTGGATGTTAGTTTTAGAGAATTGATCAGGTAAATAATTAATTTGATTTAAAAAAGCGAAATGGGAATTCGTTATGTCAAATATTTCTAAAGTATTTAAAAGCTAAATGATAAAACTTCATGAATACTTAAACTTAAAAATAAAATAAATCATAATATTTGATTACATTGATCTTAACTTTTTTTTCTTTCCCTATTTCTTTACCCTAAAATCTAGCAATTATTATCTAATTCTGCTTAATATTTAAAAATATAATTATTCAGTTATCTATAAAACACATTAATCATTTAACTTGTCTTGTTTTTAAATGTTTTGACTATTTTTGAATAGGGAGCTTTATCTCCCTATATAAAATTATTATATGTTTTTATTTTTATTTAGTCGGTATCAGTGGGATTACGCCGTTTTTTTTGAAACCCGACCCCGAGAGAAAAGTTTAAGATTCCATCCACGAAAAAGGATCGGGACTATTTTATGAAACTGATTTTATTTAGTAATTAGATTATTTCTGATTAATTAAATTTGAACTTTCTGAATCAAATCTAAACTCATAAAGTTAATTTTGACTAATGAAATAAGCTAATTATTTGGATTAAATTATAATTCTACTTAATATTAAAAATATGTATTATTCTTTTATTTAAATATTTACATTAATCTTCTGATTAACAGGTTATATTTGTTGTTGATTATTTTTTAGGGAGATTCTACTCCCTAAAAAACATTGTCATCTTTTTATTTTGAGAATAACTTTTCGCTTTAATGCTTTTTCGCTTTAAAATAAGGAAATAAAGTAATAATTTAATTCTGCTTAATATGTAAAAATATAATTTTTCATCTATTTAAGCGTTCTCTCGAATTATCATTTATTTTTTGAAAAGTAGACATTTTTAATTATCACAAGGGAGAATAATCTTGCTAAAATAATAACCTGTAAAAGGAGTTTACATTATAGAGTTGCACTCAATAAAATCTGTTATCCCCTAAAGCTGTATTATAACGGGAGTCATTTTTATTGTTTTTTATTATTCCCAAAGTTGAAAAGCACTTTCTTTTAGTATTTCAACTTATTTTTGGCATTTCCCTTATTTTTTTCCAATTCATTTGAGAGGGAAGGGATGTCCTCAACTATAAGACGACAATTTCTTAGTTAATCCATCATAGCAGCCAAAGCTATCTAACGATCGAATTTTTATTTAACATCAATTTTTAAAGAAAATAGTAGCAAAATAAATGTTAGAGAGAAAGCTGACGTTGTAAACAACGAATGGATTAAAGCCAAAGATAAAGCGTGTCTTTTAGTGATTTTAGCCGTGTGGCATAATTTCCCATAAATAATAAACATACTTTTTAAATTATTTTTCTTTGCTAATTTTGGCATTAAATTAATTTCAAAAAATTATTTTCTAATTTATGAGTTGGTTAAATTAAAAATTTTTGACTAGGAGATAATGGTCAAGGGCAATTTAGGCCTGTAACTTAACCTATAACTTTAGTTTGCCTGAACAAATAAAATTGTTCTTGATATCATTCGATAGAGAATTAAATTTGCTACAAATATTGATAAAAAGCATAATTCTAAATTGATGGGGATAAAAGTTATTATTAAAAAAACCTGCAAAAATCCACCATTACGTCCATTTTTTGTCCTTAACTTATCTTTTTGGAAGTCTTAAATTTTGATATTTAAGACATTTGTAGCAAATTTTCGGCTCTATCGAAGGACAACAAAATATCCAAAAAATATTGAGACATTCAAAACTTATTGAGATTTTCGCGCATAGGACATTATATCCCTTAATTCTCTCATCTACCCGTTAATTTAATGCCAAAAAAGATTTTTTCCCTCTATTACCACTTATGACCTCTAGGCGATATTCGAAGCGGATAGATTTCCATTTACTTGCCATTAAACAATGTTATGGCACACAATTAGTGCTAAAGGCAAATTAATGTTTGCCTCAATTATTTTTATTAATTATAGTTTGCCTGTTTTTATGGGGAGAAACATGCTAACAAACATTGATTTTGTAAATCCGATTTAGTAAATCTCGAATTTAAATTTTATGGGCATGTGATAGCGACTCTTTATGAGATAAATTATATTTAGGGAGTCAAGGCTCCCTATACAAAAATACGAATTTACCCATATCATGTCATATTTACTGTAAAGAGGATATTTAAAATAAAAGACTAATTTTATTTTTACATATTAAGTAGAATTAAATTTTTATTTCTTACTTCCATTTTCAGAATTGGTGTATTTTAATACTTTTCTATTTAAAATCATTAGTTTAGACACTTATTATGGAAATACCTCTATGCTAAAGACTCCACTAAATTAGAGTCGCTATTAATGAGATGTGACTAGAAAAATTAAATATTTTCCACCTTCCTTCAAAATAAGCCTTTAAATTAATTTATTTGTTGTTCCATATTTTATGTACATAATATATATTTTTATATTCTTATTTCCCTTGTTTTCCAAACGACTTTTCCATGCAATAAAGCAATCATCAGATTTAACCCTTCGCTCTCTCCCCTATTTATTTTTATCAAATTTTGAGTTCGTTAGGCTTTGTATCCCCCTTTTTCTTTTGTGCCACATTTTCACCCTTTTCGAGGCATTCATTCAGTTAGTCTTTTGCCTGACCCCAAAGCGCGCATCAACGGTTTGCCGTCCAAAGAAGGTGTGTGGCGGGGGAGGCTTAACAAACGGCACAAACTGAAAGGCAGCTGTCTTGGTAAAGAGAATTAAAGGCGGTCGATTCCAGTCAAAAACAATAACAGACGTTGCTGCAGGCACTTATTTGCTTGGCGGCACCCACAGAAACCCTTATTTATAAACACCCAATTCATCGAAACCCAAATGATAGTACCCTGCTTCAGGAGCTGTAACTTTTAAATGAGTGAACCGATTGTGAATATTTTTATAACTTTTGATAGAGAATTAAATATTCTATAAAATAAAATTATAATCAAAATTTTTGGTAAATTGATAAAGAAGATATGGCCCAAAAAAGGGAAAAATCACTATTTTTCTCAAAATTGTTTGTATTTTGACCATAACTTTCTTTCCCATTGAAATAAAATTTTGATCTAAATTTTATTTTATAGCAAAATTAATTCTCTATCGAATGGCATCAAAATTACCTAAAAATGTTAATCCATTCTAAAGTTATGGAGCTTGGAGCCCTTTGAGTCACCTTCCTCCTGCCCCACTTCCCCTCAATTTTCCCTTCATTTTTCTCCTATTTCCACCCTCCTTTTCCATTAAAACCAATACTTTCTCTTCTCATTATTAGCCATTTACCAATTATTTTTCTTTCTTAAACGCATAATAAATCTCTCTAGACTCTTTTTTTGTTTGTCGCACCGCCTCAAAATTCGAGGGGTGCTAAGACTCAAATGACCCGAGAACACATAAGCAACAGTTTAGCTTCCGCTAAGCTTACAAGTGGAGCAGCCGACGACCCATTTTTAACGGAATTTATGGACTATTACATTGTGCGCAAGAGGTTGAGGCTTTAAAAATTCTTCTCATTCTTGTCATTATCTTCACCCTTTTTTCTCTTAAAAGCTTTAAAAAATATTTAAAAAAGTAAATAAGATTTAATAAAATCAAAATATTATATATTAAGTAATTTTAAATATTTATTAAATTTATTTTAGTGAATCCTACAAATTCATCCGAATGGCCGAGGATCTTCATGGTTGGTCTTATTTTTATTTGATTACAGTAATCTTTGAAATAATTCGATCGGAATAGTTTAAACTAGATAAATTTTTAATATATTTTCTGTCTTTGTTTTTATTTTATGTGATCTGATTTTTCTGATCATTATTACTCAATCCTGATTAATTTAAACCCTCTCCACTAGTTACCCTAATTTTTTTTCAATTTCCAGACGTTGCCAGGTATCTAAATGAGATGCGCGTTTGCTTTTTATTATTAACCGGAACGGTAATTAAATTATTTTAAAATTGATTTAAAAATTCAATTAAAAAGGTCTACATTCTACTCGGTATTTATTTTATCTGTTGGTGCGTTAGAAGAAATAGACGGCGTGTTAGTAACCCTGCCAATACTTCTTCTGGAAGGCGTTTGCCTAATCATAGATGGGGAGAATTACAGGTAGATTAAAGTAGATATATTGCTCAATAAGATAGAATCATAATAAAATTTAATAATCTTATTTAGGGAGTAACATCCCCCTATACAAAAATAACTGCAAAAAATTTCCGTTGAATAGATTCAGTATAAATACTTATAAATCTTTAAACAGAAGATTAATTTATTTTTATATATTAAGTGGATAAAATAGTATTTAAACTCTTATTATCTAATTATAAGAGGAATCTTTTTTTTCTCAAAATATTTTAAAATATTATTTATTGTACAATTTTTAGAGTCAAAACTCCCTATTCAAAAATAACATGGAAAATAAATATATGAATGTTTAAATTGTACAATAATTTTTAAATATAAGAATGATTATTATTTCATGTGTACTTAGAACTTTCCGTTATTATAAAGAAATCTCAAAGATAATCTCAAAATCTAGCTAATAATTTTATTTAGGGAGCCAAGCCTCCCTATCCAAAAATATTTAAAATGAGAAATAAAAGCAAGGATATTCTTCGTGAGAGTATATTTAAATAAAAGAATGTTTTATTTTTGCATATTAAGTAGAATTAAATTATTATATTCCACACTTTTTCTAAAAACTTGTATTTTAGCAAGGAATCCAAAATAAATTAAAGATAAAATTTAGAGAGTAAAATCTCCCTATACAAAAATAAATACTCTATTTAACAATAACTACTCACAGGATCTTGTGAGAACAATAAATAAAAGAATAATTTTGTTTCTATATATTTAGTAGATCTCAGTTATTTTTACCTTCTTTTTCTTTCTCTTCCCTAATACTGAGATATACTGGGATTTATCAGAATTTTCAAAATAATTTAAAATATTTAGGGAGTTATTTCTCCCTTTCAAAAATAATGAGTAAAAATTTCAATTGGCAATTGAGAATCTCTAGAATCTTTAATTAATAAAAAATAATTGCAATTTCATATATTAATTAAATTTATTTAGGATTTTCGTTCCTTTAATATCTCTTTCACTTGACAAAGAAATTGAATTTCTAGCTTTACTGTAATTCTTAAAATAATTTAACATAGTATTTAGGGAGTTAATTCTCCCTATACAAAAATATGTGGTTAGAGTAAGAATGAGAATAATCTTAATATTTATAAGCGTTTTTAAATAAAACTATAATTGTAATTTCATATATTATGTAAAATAATTAAAACTACAACATTTAAATTTCCAATAATTCTTTAAAAACAAAATTTATTTTAAGGGTGCCGAATACGAAAATGCCATAACCGCTCAAACAAACGTTGGTCAAACAGCCTCAGATGATTTAGTTTCAGTCAGAAGCGATGGAGCAGTGCCTGGGGGCAAGGGGAATATAAGTTCACAATTTGGAGGGACGTCACAACAACACGGGTTGGGCTCTGGAAGTGGCCCTCCACCCTTTGGAATGCCTGGAAGGGGAACAGCAAATAGACAGGCAGCACCCTCGTTTATGCGGCATGGAGGAAGTGGAGTTGGAATTGGTTCTATGCCTAATCATAGGTTTGTTTTGATGAAAGAAAATTTTAAAAATGTCGAAAATAAATTTGAAAAATTCCAAAAAAACATAATTATGATAAAATGTCAATACTTTGAAATAAAATGACGGGTTACAAGATTTAAATAATAATCTAAGGAGTATATCTCCCTATTCAAAAATAACGTCGCCAATAAAAAAATGAGGGTAACACAAGGGTCATAAGAAAATATAAATTAAAGAATAAATTTATTTTTACATATTAAGTAGAATACCGTATTTTCTCTATTATAATGACAGTCTCTAATAGAATGACAGTCTCTTTTAGTGTGGCACCAATCATCAAAAACATGATTATTGCATGTTTCACAACCTGTACAAGTTTTACATGCTGAAAAATACATTGAAAAATATTTTTGGATAGGCATGTCAGTGTAATAGAGTAAATACGTTAAATAATTAAGCGGAAGCAGTGCTGCGCTACTAGATTATTTATGTTTCAATTATACTGCGATATACCTAATTACAATCACTTTTTGTACATTATATTGCCCTAAATAATTCTATTGTCATTTTATTTCAAAATATTGTCATTCAAATTTAACAGACATACAGTATATTATTTAATGAAAACTGAAATTTTTGGGAGAACACCTTGTCAAACAGAAAAATAATTTAAAAAATACGAAAACTAAAAAACCTAAAGGCGATTGTAGTGGCTCAACTGCATGTCCTGCCTCATCTACCCTTCTGAGCGGAAGCAGCGCTGCCGCTACAAGATTGATGGCTGACTCTGATACCGGGACTGTCACAAAACAGCAGCCCTCGCCAATTCAGCATCAACACATGACACATCAACAAACACAACAACAACATGGCATAAACACTTCAATACACCATTCCCCTCATTCCCCACATCACCATGACCAACAAATTTTGATTCAACACCAACAGGTCTCCCAACATGGAAGCACTGGACGACCCCCGCCCTCAGGCTTTTTGCTTAATAATATAGCTGAGGAAAGAGAGGGAAGTAGCAACAGCGGTGCTTCTTCCCAATCGGCTACTGGAGGGAGTGGAATAGTTGTGACAACAACAAGTTCAACAACACCCTCTGCAATGTCTACCTTTGGGTGGAGAACGAAAGAAAAAGTTATGTTGGAAAGGCATGAACTTCAACCAATTAATAATAATAATGGATCTAATGGAGAATTATGAATATTTAGTATTTTTTATATTTATCTTTTATCACTATGAAATAATATATAGTATGTTTCAGAAAATCAGAAAATTTTAAAAAATTAGAAAAATTTTCTGAAACATGGTCATTTTAAATATTTTTTCATTCATTTAAAGTAATATTTTCAGGCCAATGCTTTTTCCGTAAAATATTATATTTTGTACTTAAAAAATAATTTCATCAATAAGCATAGGCCAAATAAATTAATCATCCATTTTCTTTATTTTAATCCCGATGGCAATGTGCCTTTTTTTGATACTCAAACCAGTACTTGTTGACTTTGACCCATTTTAAATAGTTATTAGGTCATTCAAAAATAAATGGGAATAGAATATTAAGTGAGGAAAAAATAAAAATATTAGTGAGAGGGCCCGATACATAGAATCCCGTTAAATTTATTATTATTTGAAAGTAAGGTTGAGGTTCATAGAGAAAAGACTGGTACCGGAAATGAATTGCAGAAAAGACGGATACCGCAACCATATTTTTATGGTTTGCAGATCATGATACCAAGAATTGATACATGAACTGAATTTTCGTGTATCTGGAACCTGTACCAGAAACGACAACCTTAGTATTAATTCTAGGATACTCCAATAAGGAAATAACAAAGACAACTTTTCAAAAATATAATTAAAAAGAATAGTGAGAAAACTTATATAAAATAATAATTGAATTTTCACATATTAAGTTTTAGTATAGTAAGTTTTAATCTTTATTTAGTCCAGTTTTTGTCATTGGTAAAAGAACCCTTATAGAATTTATCAATATTAGATAAATAAAGAGTACTGTGAGTGGTTTTTCCAAACCTATGTGATTTAGAGCCAAGGACAGTGATTTTAAAATTTACTTGGATTTTTGAAAGTTTTTCGTACTTAATGCCTATATATTTCAACAAGTACAATGTAAATACTAGAACTGTGAGACTCTTTGTCTAGAGATTTGACTCAATAATTTTCAAGGAGTTTTTGTCTTGAGAAGCATTTATTGTCCAGATCATCTAAAAATTTCGGTCATTCACAGTTCTAGTCTTTTAGATGTTTAAAAAATTTACTAGTCAACATTTACTTATATTTCATTTAATCTCCCTAATCACCATCCGTTTATTGTTTTCAATTCTAATTTTAAAATAAAATAAAATTACTATTTAAAACAATGAAAAATACTGTCAAAAAATTATTTGGGCCTTGAGCGGGTTCGAACCCGATACCCCTACCCATCGAGATGTTTTATGTTATTTCGAGATGTTTTATGTTACATAACATAATAAAAACTTTTAAATTGAATCAATAATAAATGTAGGATAATAAATAAGCGTGGGCACTATCTGCAAGGAATGCCGCCATCGCTTTTTTCCTCAATTTTGCGTCAATTATGATTTAGAGAAAGGATAAAGGAAAAAAGTGATGGTAGCACTCCTTGCAGATAGAGTCTAAATTGTTTGTAAAAATAGGGATTTTCTTAAAATTTAAGTAAAACTGATGTTTGACATTAAAAAAAAAGAAAAAAAAAATTGGAGGATTTAGAAATACAATAACGGACAAAAAGATAGGAACAAGGGGAGCCAGACATTTCCGGATAAGACTAAGGCCTATTAAAACCGGAACAAAGGACCACTGGGTCTTGTCCGATACCTTGGCCTACGCATACAGTACCATTTTGGTGGTATAAAAATCATCACAACTCTTTATATAAAGTATACACTAGAAAGCTTACAGGCTATGAAATGTCCGTCCCCAAGTGCCTGCCTACCGGAACAAGGGTAAATGAACTTTAAAATATTTATCTTGTCCCTACCTATTCTTATCGAGCAAAAATTCGCACAACCTAGGTATTTTAATAGGGGATGAATACCATAAAATATCAATCCGGCTAATTTTATGTTTATTACCGTATTTCCTCTAATATAATGACAATCTCTAATAGAATGGCAGTCACTTTTAGAATGGCATCTAATTTATTCAAATCGTGAAAAAGACGTGTTTTTTGGACGTTTCACAACAGGTACAAATTCTGAAAAATACATTGAAAAATAGAATGGCATGTCATTATAATAGAGGAAATACGGTAGATAGACTTGTCCCGCATCTCTAGAATTTTATTGTTTTATTCAATTCAAACATTGAATAAAAGGTTTTTTCGAAGTCGCTTTACAAAAAATGACACGAATTTGTTTATCTATCACCCCTCACTATTTTTAAAATTTTTATCTCTATCACTATTAAAAATTTTCCATTTTAGACAAAACTTTGGCTGTCAATAATTGACTATTAAGACTACCCTCACATAGAGTGACTGACATAGAGTGAGAGAGAGACTTAATTTTACACTCTTATTCACATTAGTATAGCATTCAATAAAATTTCTTAATTTTTATTAAACAGAGAAAACCTTGTTAAAAACTGACAAAAAGTTGTGAGAATATCAGAAGCGCTGTAACCTACGACATCTTAAAATTACCAAAAATTTCTTTAAAAAATCTAAAAAAGTTTAGCAATCCGAGAGGAATATCCACATCTCTCCTTTAAATCAGTCCATTAAGTACCTATTTCATTTTCCCTTTTCCTCCTATTTTTTTTTGATTTGATTTTCAAACCGCGGGGACGAGGAGACAAAAACGGGTAATTAAGAAATGGAGGGAAAGCAAAGGGAGAAAAACGGTCTACATTTGTTACGGTTGTAAAAACAACCCTAATTTATTTTAGGATGAAGATAACAACTATTTTTATTCTTATTTTTCTCAATGCGATGTTTTGGAAGTTTACTTTTCCGTTAAAAGTAAAATTAAAAACTCTGAAAATGCTGCGGGACCATCAAGTAATGCACTTAAAGTCAAAAAAGATGAAGGCAAAAAAGTGCGAAAAGATGTTAAATTTATGTTAAATTCTTATGTTAAATTCTTTATTTCAATATTTTGCCATTTTTTGACACTTTTTGCCAATATTTTGACGTTTTATTTCAATAAAAATCCGGGCCCTAGTAATAATGGTACCAAATAGGGTTGCGCCCCGACCCGAGTCGGGGAATTACAAATACCTTCGTTTACATCTCAAATATGCCTAGAAAATCTTTAAATGAGGTTCGAAAACCTTTTTGTCAAGAAAAAATTTTTTTTACCTTTTGTCGAATCAAACACAAAAACCTTTGTGTTTGATTTAATTACACCATAAAAAAATAAACATTTTCGGAAAATTTTTATTAATGTAAATAACATGTAGATATTGGATCACGATATAAAGCTAAGAAAGTTTGTTTAGTAGATGTACTTGTTGCTTCATAAATTTTACTTTGCATTTCCATAAATTCCAGCAATATTTCATCAATTGTTTGATTATTAAATGGCTTTTTATTAATTTCTTTCTCCTCGTATTTTAATTTAAATAATTGTCGAACCTCAGGAAATCTCTTATCCAAAAATATTTCAGCATTTTGAATGTCTTCAGGCCAAAAATACAAATCTCCAAGAGCATTCCAAGAATACATGGAAACTTTTTCTTGAAAATGTCCCAAAGCTTTGTATTCATCTTTTTTGTTTTTATCTTCAAATTCTTCCAAAACTTGTCCATTATAATTAATTTTTTGTTTTTTCAAATGCAAAAGATGTCTAAGCTCGTTCAGTCTAATTTATGGTAATATTTTCGTTTAAGGCACCTTTTTCAATAGTCATTTATTCTTGGTTTTAATTATTAGTGGTTACCTATTTTGGTTTTAATAATAATAGTTGAGGTTCGGGATATACGGACATGGACATTGACTTAGTGGTGGTTTGACGAATTTAAAATTACCACTTAACTAGCAGAAGGTACAGATCAGGGATGGTCGAAATTTCGTTTCGTTTCATAACGAAACAAAATACAGATTTATTTTTTTTCGTTTCGATTCGAAAGAAAAAATTTTTTTATTTCGCCCATCCCTGTTACAGATCAATGGGGGCAACCTAAAAGTAACTCTAAAACCAAAATAAATGAAAAGTGAAAAAAAGGCCCGTAAATTACCCAATTTGTTTATTTGCTCCATCAATAAGTAGAAGATGGAATAATGAAACAAGCCCTGCTTTTGATTTGTTTCCATAAATTTCTTCAACTTCTCTTTTTGATAAACAATAATTTGAAATTCGTGATAACAATTTTTCATAAATATTAGTGTTGTTTATTATTTGTTTATTATTTGTTTGGACGCTAGTATTCAATTTGGACACTATTATTTTTAAATAAGATTCGGCGATACCGATCAGCTCAGCATGGATTTTATATTTAGTATCTTATTTATAGGTATCGCTGAACCTTATTAATATAATCAAGAAATTATTATATTTCGAATAAATATTAAAATTTATAATTACCGTATTTACTCTATTATAATGTACGTCTCTAATAAAATGCCAGTCTCTTTTATAATTGCACATTTCACAACAGGTACAAGTTCTAAAAAATACACTGAAAAGTAGAATGCCATGTCATTATAATAGAGGAAATACGGTATCCTATTAAAATTAAAGCCCTATTAAAATTGTTATTGGACCCCCTCGATAAAAGACTCCTTTGGATATAAGATCTTCTAATCAGTCTTATAAGCGGAGTCAACAGTAATTAGTGTATAATTAATGTACTGTAAATCTTACAAATTAATTCATCACTTTTCTCTAACCTCACATTTGTAGCAATTAATATAAAAATGAAATAGATGAGCATTTAATCTAACAAAATTAAATGAACCTTAAATTATAAATATTTTCTATATTATTTTTATTTTATAAATACTCTCCCAAGGGCATAACTAAATGGAAAATGTCAGTTAAATAAAATGAATAAAAATGGATAAACTCACAGCAACACAATATTTATTTATTAACTCTTTAATAATGAATAAACCGGTCAAGGTTATTTATCTTATTTAAAATAAATTCATCAACTTTCGGGAACTGGGTATAACCCTAATTAATAAATTAAATCCTCTATAATTGTGGATATGGTAATTATAAAGAGCGGCAATTATAGAGTTTATAAGGGGTGTTCTTTGTGAGAAGTAGCCATTCTAATAGTGAGTAGGGATCGGACGATACGAGTTTTTCGAGGTGGTCGAGTTTTTTCGAGGTTTTTCGAGTTTCGATGTCGATAAACTCGTATCGAAACTCGCCTCAAATTTTTTCCAGAAAACTCGAAAATTCAAATTTAGATTAATATCGAAACTCGAAAATATTTTTGTCGATTCCTAATAGTGACTTTAAAATTTATTATTAATTTTATTTCATAAGTCAAAAACTGTTTAATATCATATATTCTATTTTTGGATTCTCCATGTTTTAATTTTTGTTCGTTTTTGCAATAAAATTTTTAATCCTCTACTTCCAAAAATTTTATTTACATATTTTTTCTAAATATAAATAAATATATTTTGCATATTTATAATGCAAAAAACCTTTGAGTTTAGCCTAAAATTTCTATAATTTTTTAAACAAAAAAAATATTTTTTTTTTCTAAATATATTTATTTATGGAAATTTTAATTTATTTAAATAAGAGAAAAAAAATGATTTTTGCATATTTATTTTGCATGTGCTCCATGATAAAACTGTTTATTTTTTCGTGTTTATTTTTTTGTTTATTTTTTGGCTAGGCATAGTTGAGCTTTAATTTCGATTTCATTCCTATACAGGATAATCACCCAAAGTGTCGAAAAGAGGAAAAATCAGAAACCAGAAGCAGTTGGCATTTTCCAAAACAAAAACCAAAGTGGGGCGCTACGTCGTAAAAATTGAACAAAAATTGGCAAAAAATTGGGGAAAATTGGCAAAAAATCCTAAAATTGGGGAAAAATGGTAAATGTAGAAAATGGGGAAAATGCTTCTTGAAAAGGCAAAAAGGCCACTCCGATACTAAAATTTTTAAAATTTTTTGGAAAATAGAATATATCAAATTCGTCGCTAATTTTCTCCAGACTGCATTGAAAAAAAATTTTATTTGCAAAAATTTCGTTTGCATACTTTTTTTTAATCTAAAAATGATTTATTTATTCAGTGTTTATTTTTCAATAGAAAAGCTTTAATTTAAATAGCATTAATAATTTCCAAAATAATTATATAATTTTATTTAATAATATTTTCTAAAATTATAAATATTTAATTCAAATCGAGTCACGGAACTTTGTAACCAGAGGAATTTTGGTCGCCAAGATTTTTCGGAATTTTCAACTCCGGAGGAGTATTCGTCTCCTAGGAGGTTCCGTAATTCATCCTATTCATTTCTGAATAAAGAAAACCTTCGAGACATTAACTCCTTTGAGACCAATATCCCAAAATTTAGTGACCAAATTTCCAGACACCATCATAGTTTAAATATACCGTAAATGCTCTAATTAAAGCCCGTCTCAAATAGAAGCCCATATCATAAGCCCACTCAAAGCGACCCTTTGAAAAATATAAGCCCATGGCTTTAAGTAGAGCATTTACGGTAGTAAGAGTTAGCAAAAGTTTGACCACGGGCAGGCTTCGATCCTGCGACCTCCTGCCAACCGTAGATGGACCCTTAAAACAATTATATACTTATTCCTTAGAAAAACGTTTAAATTTTCAGAAACAAAAATGAAATTTTTCATTATTCTTATTTTAATAGCAACAATTTTAATTAAAATTTCAACAGCTATAGAAATTGCATAGTTTGTTTATTTTTTTTTTATTTTTTATTTCAGAATTAGCCTAATTTTAAGCTTTATTTAGTGGACTAAAAACATATCTTTACAAACATTAAGAATAAAGTCGTGCTTAATATCCTCAAGTATCGGGTCCTCAAAAGTCGGGTAGCCAAAAAGTTACGGCGCATATTTAGGCAAATTTTGCATATTTCATTGCATATTTTGAGCTTTTTAGGTGCATATCTTTTTTCGTCCCCAAGTAATAAAACAGTAATAAAATTTATAAAATTATTTTCGATAAAAAACTAGCAATTTCAGTAACGAATCAGACTACACAGATGTTCACCGTCATCGTCCATCACATAATTAATTTATTGGAAAAGCAAAACAACTTTAAACAGCTTAATTTTATGTCCAGAATTATGTGAATTGAAGAAAAATTTTTTTCGATTTCTTTTCAAAAATTATGGAAAATAATTTTTTAAACAACGATACAATAAAACTTAAATTTTTTAAAATTTTTTAAAACTAGAATTCAAATTTTGCCATTTTACTGATTTTTATTTTCTACTAATGGCTTTTATACTATTCTATAAGACTCTTCTTAATCTCTTAGAATTTCCAGGAATATCTTTGAACATTTTTTTTTCAATACTTTAGACTTTAGAGTATTGAAAAAATTTTTTAGGGGGTTTTTGGGGTGTAATAAACGCCGTTTAGAAGTACCGTTTAACGTTTATGCCGTTTATCTGAAACCCGTATACCGTTCCGTTTAATTTTGCCAAAAAACCCGTTTACCGTATACCGTTCGTTTAAGCGATCTTGTTCAACCCTACTCTAGAGTATTGAATTTTTCGTGAAACAAATATATAAGATTTTCAAAAACTTGAAAGAATAAAGTAGTTATATGATTTCTTAAAGGGTTCTATAAGAACCCTTCTGAATCTATAAGAATTTCCAAGAATATATTTGAAAAAAATCTTTTTGTTCAAAAAATAAAAATTTTTAATCGATTTTAAAAAACATTAGAATGTCAAAGTAAAACATATTGGAAAATGACAAGAGTTTAACTCTGTTATAAATAAGATAGGTTATAGTTGGATATCAAAGAAAATTTTATATAGATAGATTAACGTCTTTAAATTTTGAAAAATTTACAAAAAAAAATTTGTTGTTCAATTCTCTAGAGTATTGAATTTTTCGTGAAACGAAAGTACAAGATTTTTCAAAAACTTGAAATACAGTATTTAGTTTTATTCGTATATTCTATGAGAGAATAGAGAAATAATAAAAAGTAAAAAATCAAAAGTCAATTCAGAAATAAATTTTAAAAATATAAAATAAAGTTAAAAAAAACAATTTACTACGAAAATTTGCAAAGAAAACTTTTATTAATTAAATACTTTTTATAAATCATCCACGGGTTTCTCGTTCAGATCAAAAGGATAAATTTTCTCATTTAAATTTATTTCAACAATTGGCTGATTTAAATCAGTTTCACAACTTCCTTTCGATTTATTTGGTTCTTCTGTATGATTTTGATCACATTCCATATGTTGTTCAATAAGTTCATCATCTATTCCACATCCTTCTTCCCCTTCATTTAGGGGAGGAAGAAATTCGTTAACTGGCTGATTCAAATCAATTTCATAGATTCTTTCTCTTTTATTTTCCATCTCAACCTCTGTATGATTATTTAAAATCTTTTCTTCATTTGCATCTTCTTCCCCTTCTTCTTCCTCCGTAAAATTTTCTTCATTTATTTGACCTCTTTCTTCTTCAATAGGTCCTTTTCCTTTATTCTCTAGAGCTTGTTGTTGATTAATTATTGAAGTTCCCTCCTCAACTTCAGTATTATTATGCTCAATTTCCATATGATTATTAAACAACTCTTCAACATTTGTATCATTTTCTTCTCCCCCTTGATTAATAAAATGACCTCCTTCCAATTGACCTCTTTCTTCTCCAATAGGTCCTTTTCCTTTATTTTTAAAATAAGTCTCTTGATTAATTATTGAAGTTCCTTCGTCATTATTTTCTTGAAAGTTATTTAATTTTAGACTTTCTCTCTGTAGACTTTCTTTTTCATTTTTCTTCTTAAGATAGATTGGTACTTTTCGGTTATGCCACCTCCCCTTAAAAATTGTTCAAAATATCATATATAGGGTAATTAAAGGTGCTGATCACGATTATAATGTTTATTCATCAATATAAGAACCCCCTAACCCATAAAGTGGCTAGGGTCTCATAATGGTCAAAATTCAATTTTGTGTTGGTGGAATGTATTCTTTTATCGTTTTTAAAATTTCTTCAAATTCGTCAGCTCCTCTTCGTTTTACATCACTTCTCCAAAGGAATTCACAAAGATAACTGTCCAACATTTGTCTATGTGTTCCACTGTGCTTTTTATTTCTTTTCTTCGCAGACCTCCAGGTCCGTTCGATATTCTGTGTGTGAGCCCCTATATTAACTTTTATATAAAAAAAACTTGTAAAAATCACCAGTATCAGGGTCCACAAAATTAAATTTATGATTGACAGTCAGATGCTCATATGTAGTGCATCAACATTATTTATTTAAAAAAAGTAAAAGTTTGACCATTATGTGTCAGTGGCACTTTCTGGGGTAGGGGGTTGTTATATTGGGAAATAAACACTATAATCGTGATCAGGACCCTTAAATACCCTATATATGACATTTTTAGCATTAATTTAGGGGGAGGTGGCATAACCGAAAAGTACCGATAGATTTTTCGTTTATACTCTTTTATCTTTTCTTTATTCTTTTGTTGGTATTTTCGAACAGATTCTCGCATGTTATTTTTCCTGTATTTATTGGTATTTTCTAAAATCTTATTTTTAGCCTTTTCATAATACCTTCGTTTTGTTTCTTTCACCTTTTCTTTGTTATTTTTCTTATGCGTACTGAAATTTTCTTTAATACTTTCTTTATTATCCTGGTAGTATTTTCGCTGATATGCTTTTATCCTTAACTTTTTGTCTTCATTATTTTCATCTTTGTCCTTTCTTGTACGTTTTGTACTTTTACTTTTTTGTTTTAGCTTTTCCTTATATTTTCGATTTTGAGGAGCAACATATGATTCAGCCACTTCATTTGAATTTTTGTTGAATCCCTTTGATGCATCATTACTTTCCTCAACCTCAATTAACTCGATTTGATTTTTATTATTTTTCACAGAATTAATTAAACTCCATAATAAAGCATTGAATAATAAAAAAAATTAAAATATTATTCATCTTAAATTTGTTCTAATTATACTGAGAAAAAGCAATATTATAATAAAATTTTATTTATATATATGAGCAAGCACAAGGCATGAATACCAGGGATCCTGCCTACACAAAAATCTTTTTCCCGGTTTTCGGTTATCGGGATTGGAACGGCACGACCCCTGATGAATAAATAAACTGACAGTGCTAAGTTTAGAATAGACTTTTGATTTGCCAAAGATTAAACCAGACCGTGATGTATACTCTAGTGATGCTTGGGAATCCAATCCCAACTCCGAAGATTTCCCATGATTCGCTAACCTTAATAACGAAATAATAAAGCTTTTAACTTTAAAAATTTATACCCCAAGTCATTTTCAAAATTACCGGTCCTACTCCCGGGTTTTTTTCTCCTCCTGAGCATTACTAGTATTTTCATAATTTAGATCCTGAAAATACTTAAAATAATGTTTATTCAAAAATTGATTCCCTTCCTGATTTTTATTTTTTTTTGTTAATTTTGAATTTTCAAAGTAAAAATATCATAAAATTATGCGCTGTAAAATAAAAAAAATTAATTTAAAAATTAAATGATTGTGACACAGGCAAAGGGCACAGTCAAATTTATTTAATAATTTTGAACAGAATTTGATATTTGCACTAATAAAATCAAATTAGGTTTGGAAATTCCTTTTTTATCAGCCGCCATAATTATGAAAATTTGCCCTTTTTTTAAAGTCTTGAATTTTGTGAACTCTTTATAATAATAATTTAAATAAAGTAGATTTTTGCACATTAAATAAACAAATGTAATTTCTAGTATATTTTTCATTGTGCAGAAATATTAATTTTTCTACGAATTTTTGACTCTCTATAAGAGCCCACGCAGCGAGGTCCAGCGCTGGATTCTGCTGGATCCCGCTCCCTCAATCCCGCATTATTTTAAAATTTTTGAGGGATGTGAGAATTTTGCGGGATTTATCCAGTTGGATCCCGCACCTGCTTTTTACAAAATCTCTCTACTCTCTATATAATTTCTCTTATGGAAAATTGTTAGGGAAAGCTTTGTATAAAAGCCCTTAGTCAAGTTTAGTATAAAAGCCAGTGCAGCGACAGTCTAGAGGGCTCGTGCTCGTACTTGTCCTATTTTTAGGCTCGTACTTCGTACACAGGTACAAGTACTAGTACGAATTTTGATACGAGCTTCCAAGCACTGCCGGCTAGTTCCTGATCTCCTTTGTCTGTTCCTCCCCATCTCCAGCATCATTGTTATTATCCTTTGTGATAAAGTGTTATGCTCGCACGTCGACTTATTGGGACGTAACAGAGTTTTATTTAATTACCCCAAAATATTATCATTTTATTTAATCCAAAATTTATTTTTTTATTTTTTAAATTGATTGAAGCCAAACAAAAAATATAAAAATAACATCTTGACAACAATGCCTTTAATATTTTACTTCTCAACCGTTGCCAAGCGCCTAGGTGATAGTTGGGAGATAAATGCCTTGTTTTTAACCAATGCCATTCCTTTCTTATACACTTCCTTCTCTCGAGAAAATAGAAAGGCTTAAAATAATTTAATTTTCTTTCCAAAATATATATTTTTTTCTATTTAAATATATTAAAAGTTCAATAGCTAAAATGGGATAGGCCCAAATTAAGGACTCCAAGAGCATGCCCATAGGTGTCTCAATAATCTAAAGGACATAGGATATTAAAAATTAATTTTTAAACATTTCCTGTTATACCCTGATACAGTTCCTTAAAGGATATACATTTACTCCCGTTATAAGTGACAATAAGATGCCAATAAACTAACGAAATTTGATATAAAAGTTAATTTTTAAACAATACATTTGAGTTCCCGTTATTCTTTGTTGGATATATACCGCCATTTGTGTTATAAAACACATCAGATATAGGCGTTAACCTAAGCCTTTGTCCTACTGTTCTACAATGTCTATACTCGGACTGTTCTGTACTGTCCTACAGAACATTATTGTCTACTGTTCTACTATCAGGATCCTCCTAGTTTCACTAGCCTATTATCCTTTATCCTTTAGTTCACCAAAATAATATTTTTATCAAAATATTATTTTGCAAATTTAGCTATTAAAATTTAAAATAACTATAAATTTGAATTATCCTAGTATATTTTATTTTTATTTTTCTTAATTCTATAAATTATGGCATCAGGTAATAAGCTAGATAAAATTAAAAATTTAATTCAATAAAATTTTAAAAGCCGAAAAAGAAGAGGAACAAACATTTCCATGTCGTATATGTACTCGTAGATTTATAAAATCAAGTTTGGTAAGGAAAAATAATATTTTTGATTAAAATTTTACTTAATATATATTTTTAAATAATTAAAAATATTTAAAAAATAATTGTTTTAATACCGTACTTATTTACAATAATAGTTCCCTATTAATGACCACTTAATAACTTCATCTCCAGGGGTGTATTGAAACAATAACCCCCCTTCACAATCTAAAATAATTATTAGTAATCCCCTCGTGAGAGAGGTTGAAAATTATTACAAAAATTATTACTTTTATATACCTTTAAATCTTAATTGAGGCAAAAATCCCTAAGTCCTGAAAATTTTTCCGGGATTGGCGGGAGCGGGATCCCGTCCCGTTCGAAATTTTAACTCCAATCCCGTACGGGATCCCATAGAACGATTTTGTCGCGCTCTAGTTGAAATAACATTACACCTCTAATATTACCTCTCAAACGACATAATTACCCAGGGCAATTAAAGAAGTATATCTAATTTAATAAATTTATTTTTAATAATTATTTAATTTTACTTAATATTCAATTTTAAATTAATATATAAAAATATTTTTTTAAATAATTTAAGGAAAAACACGAACCCGCTTGCAAAAAATTGACAAAAATGCAAAGAAAAGTTTTCGATTCGGTTTCATAAATTAATTAAAAAATATTTTAAAAATTATTTAAGGGTAAACAAAGAGCTTTAAATTCTGATATACCTATTAATGATGTTAGAAAAGTGCAGAAGGAACGTGAAAAAGTAATAAATTATTTTGATATTTAATGGGGTTATAACGGGAGTCGAAAAAATTATTTTCATTTGATATCAGGGGAAGAAATGCCAAAAATTGAATATATGAGTTCGACCCCTTCTACACGATACCAGCTATAGTCCTCTCTTACTTAATAATTAACCTAATATACCGTATCCCCTCTAATAGCATTGAATGAATTAGGCCAAGGAGATTTTTAGGGTAAATACTAGAGCCCGGCCAGAAGTGTCGGTCGGTATTTTTCGGTTAAATATCGATATCGAAAAATATCGAAAAAATATCGTATCGAGCCGGGCAGAAACGCGGCATAAGTAGGGATGCCACATATTATATGCGACATATAGGATTTACTCAGAATTTATATCTAATCCATTTATTTTTAAGTTGGGCGGTGTCTTTCCAAGACCGTGAGTTAATTAAAATAAAATTCAAAAAGATTAATAAATATCTAAGTCAAACAAATTGGCGTGAACGTCATGAAGAATTTATTGGAGCGGTTAGTGCTTCTAAGCAAGTTGGGAATGCATTGAAAACGGGTGCCCCATTACCTCCACCTCCTAAAACAGCTTCTAATGCAGGCAAATTTAGAGGAATAAAATTTTAAAAAATTCCATTAAAGATTATATTAAATGCGATTTTTGTGGGAGAAGTTTTAACAAAAATGCAGCTGAAAGGCACATTGAATTTTGTAAGGAACAAAATGTTAGAAAGTCTATATTGTCGAAACAAGGAAGGCAACGAAATTCTGAATGTTAGTCTTTATGAGAGAATTATTGAGGGAGAATTTAGGGGATTTCCAGACCTTCATACTCTAAGCTAGATCTTTCTTAGCTTTTCTGAAGTAATAAACTCAAAAATTTATTTTTTTAAATAAACAGTTTCAGCTGCAATTACCGATTTTAATGAGAAAATTTATTGAAGGATACTCCAAAAATAGTATACTGTCTACAATATTTTCAGACCATATTTTTAAAGTTTAGGTCTTCTTATCCATTATAAGACATTCAGCTCTCTATATAACGAGACCTGAGGGATCTAAGAAAATGGTTCGCTAAACTGAGACTTCGTTAAATTGAGGGAATTATATGGAGAGTTGACTGTAATTAATATTCTTATTCATATCATGGGATGCCAAAATATTTTATTCTTTCTTGCTTTAGTTCCTTCTTCCTCTAATACCCTTAATCCTCTGCTTTAAAGAATTATTTTTAATTTAAGCAGCTAAATCACGTCCAAAAACAAGATCTTCATTAACCTCCTCATCAGCTACCTCTTCCGGTTCTTCTCACAATGGGCATTCAAACAAAGTTATCCTGACCAATTCAAAATCAATCCACTCACAAATTCAAAATTCATATCATAATCAACGAAGACCGAGTGGTGGGAGTGCTATAATTCATAGAAACACGGAAAGTGTTGAGAGAAAAGCAGCAAATATGAATACAAGATTACCCCAGCCAACATCTAAGTGAGTAAAATGATTGAAATAAACAGCTTCAATTTAATGAAGCATGCTTCAGATTTTTTTAAAATTGTTTCTAATTTAGTGAAACATATTGAAACATGATTTATATTTTTTTGAAGCATGCTTCTTCTTTTAAATTTTTTTCAAATTCAACGAAGCATGCTTAAGTTTTATCTGAAGCATGTTTCAATATTAATGAAACTATTTATAGAATATTATAACATGCTTCATCTTCTTAAGGATACTGTATACAGTCTATAGTTTATTGAAACAAGAATGTTTCATATTTCGATTAACATGCTTCAGATTTTAATGAAGCTTGATTTTGATTTAGCAATTCCTATTATTTGAATCATGCTTCAGATTTTCTTTGAAGCATGATTAGGATTTATGAAGCAAATAATAATATTATTAAGCTTCAGTTTCATTAAACATTAATAATATTAATTAAATATTTTTAAAACTCGAGAAATTTTAAAATTTTAGAAGAAGCAATTCAGCCCCACGAGTGAAAGAAACATCAAACACAATGGGAAAGAGCAATTCCACCACGTATAGATTTTTTTTTTAATTTTTAAAAAATAAAGAAAATTTCCATATTAGTGCAAAGTCAACCTTCTCCACCCTAAAAAGCGCAGGAATGTCCTCTAACTACTCAACAGACAATCGATTAGCCAAAAGATTATCAAAACAGCATTTATGATAAGGAAATGTGGAAGAATTTTTATCATTCTATTAACTAAACTATTTTTACTTGTGAAAATAAATTTAATAAAATTACTTAATATTTAATTTCTCATTTAAATTAGAGTTTGTCCCCACGCGCACGGGGAGGCTAAAACGGGTAACTGATTCAAAAAACGAGGTAGTGGACGAGTTAGTGGAGAACTGCTTTCAAAAAAAATCGGGGGAGGGGGGTATAATCGGGGGAAATGACCTCCCGTTTCCCCGCGGGCAAACCAGTGATGACAACCCTACTTTAAATTATTAATTTCTAAATTTATTCCCATACATTTTCTTTATTACTTAATGTATTTTACTAGTCCACGAATATCGTCTAATAATATTTGCCTGTTAACTTATTTAAGTTATTTCGAAATAAAAAGTTTTTGCTTTATATTAATTAAAGTTATAGGACATGCCATCATTTTAGATTTTTTGATGATTTTCCACCATACGCTCGCGAGTATTGATAACATCTATTTCGATTGCCCTTATTTTTGGATTATTATTAAAGGTTTAGACTACAATCAACTCTCGTTCTAGGCGACCCCTCGATTTAACGAACATCTCGAAATAAGAAATTTTCTAAGAACTGACTACGAGTTCTCGCTAAAACCATAAGAGGGGATTCGATATGAGATATTTGATAGCTTGTTATGGCTTGTGGGTAAATTGTGCTAGGAGGATAAACACAAGCACTTTTCAAATATGAAACGTTATGAAATATAAATTTTGGTTAATATAAATACAAAGGGGCGCTATTATTAACCCTGTTTTTAATTTTTCAGATGAAAATATTAATTTATTGTATTTTGTGTTTTATTAATATTATAATAGCTAATGAGTACAATAAACACATACCATTAACAATTTTATGGAGAATGGATAACCAAAATCGGCAAAAGTTTGGAAGACGTTATGAAATAAAAATTTCAGAAAATGGAATGAGGTAATTTTAAAAATAAAAAAATTTATTTTTTTATTTTAAAATTGCACTTTTAAACATTCCCTTATTTTTTTGCCACAAAATGATTAAATATTTTAAATTTTTACATCAGTCTTTAAATATTTCTTCATTTTAATAGACAAAAAATATTTTTATTTTATGAGTTTTTTAAAAATAAAAATTTTTTTTAATTTAAAATATCTACCGAATCTAATTGGTATTTATTCAACTCTTGATATAGGCGACCCCTTGATTTAATAAGCTTTTCGAAATAACGGATTTTTCTAAGGCCTCTAACTAAAATTTCTCTTTAAAATTACTCTCGATTTAACGAACTTCTCAGTTTAACGAACTCTTTCTTCGGTCCCCTTGGATTTTTTATATTGAGAGTTGGTTATACAGTGTCCTTTTTGTTCCAAAAAATATTCTGTCACCGTTTCTGCCTAGGTTTTATAAGCTGCTTCAAGCAGTTAATTGATTTCAGTCACGTGTTCCTGGAATCGGAAGAACACTGATTATTAGTGTCATGCTGGACCGTACCCGGCTGGACCCGGCGGGTTTAGTCCGCTTCGGTTTTAGTCCTACAGGTCCGGACCGGCGCCGGACACTACTGATTGTTTAAAATAATTTAATTCTTATTTTACAGTCAACTTTCTCATATTGGAGAAAATGTTCCTCCTCTTAACATTATTCCATCCAAACCTATAAATGATGCCTATGTCCAGCTTTGTGTTAGTTTTTTTTATTTTTTGCTTAATGTGTAAATATAATTATTTTCGATTTATTTAAAGGAAGATTTTGATAATACCGATCTCAGAAAAGAATTTCTTGAAGCTTTAAATGAATCATTAATATTTAAAAAAGCTGTAGAATTATTTAATGAGGAAAGAGAAAAATATTCTGATGAGTTTACTTTTGAAGAAAATCAGAAAACATTTTTGGAAGAAGTTAAAAAACTTTTATTCTCTCAAGAACCCCGTAAGTTTTTTAAAAATAAATTTATTAAATACAGTTGAAGCTCGTTATAGCCCCACCAGGGTTATACCCTCCCTCACTATCGACCTGTCCTGATTGAATGTTTTACCCAAAATCTAACCGGATAAACCCCCAATACTTTTATACACCCAGCCGGCTTGGGCTATAACGATCTTCAAATCAGAGCTGTTTCGAAACAAAAAAATGCGAAAATCGTAAAACGAAAAAATCTCAAAAATATCGAAATCGAAAGAAAAAAAACCTCGAAAATCGAAATTTCGAAACAGCTCTGCTTCAAATGTATATATTAAATTAATATACTGATTAAAAACACTCCCTCAAATAATAACTTGATTAATGTGGAAGAATAATTTCCCCTCAAAAGTAGTTTAATCACCCTTACTAAATAATCTCAATCAACTCTCGATATAAAGAACCCGAAGGGACCGAAGAAAACGTTCGTTTTGCTTCAGCTCTCTAAAGATTTTTAAAAATCGATTAAAAATTTTTTAATAATTTGAGTCTTACCTGATCGAAAATTTTTTTATTTGATAGCTTATAAGCTATCCTATTTTAACTAGAATCCAACTCTAGTTATTTTGCAATATATTTTGCTTCAGCTCTCTAGAGTTATTTAGAAATCATAGTCAGGTGCCATAGAAAATTTTGCTATTTAGAGGTTTGTTAAATCAAGGCGTCACCTATATCGAGTGTTGACTTTATATTAATTACCCTCTCTCTAATAATACCTTTTCATCAAAGGACATAAACAATCACCCTGCTTAATCATTCTAGTAAATACACTATCCTCGTTTTTTGCCCAACTTTTTCACGTTTTTTGAAATTAAGTTTTATCCATTGAATCCCAGAAGTGAAAGAAAAAACAAAGTAAGATTCTATTTGGAAAACTCGACTAAGAATATTCATTGGTATTAATTGGCATTATATCCCATTATTAATAAAATAAATTCAACTATTAAAATTTAAATTATTTAAGAATTCTACTCTTTATTTTGTAAATTCACACAAGAGCGGGGAATATGGCATTCTTTTATACGTGATCAATCTAAGCTGAAAATTCTTTCATTGAAGCTTATAAACAACAACGTAATATAAACTAAATTTAAAATTTAATTCTAAAAATTAAAGTACATGATAAAAGATATGCAAGTTAAATTTTTGGAAAATGGGAGAATGAGAAAAAGAAGGGTTTTAATTGGAAGTAGTTTGGAATTTGAAATTGCAGCTTTAACTTTTTGTGCATTGTCTGATAAGGAAAAGGAGACATGGAAGGTAATATTATTAATTAATTTGAATATATACCATTGGGATTTGGAAATTTATAGCCTGTGGGAGCTAAAAAACAAGAGTTGAAGGTGACAGGATAGGAGGGCCAGGAGGGTACAACCTATGTACCGCGAGCCCAAAGTACCATCGGTCTCTAACTTTTTTTAAATTATTGGTATGATCCGATGCAACTCGGCGAGCTGAATCGAACCATACCAAGGCGTCCTGGATTCAATAATTTTGAACAAAGTTATATTCCGGCGGTACTTTGGGCTCGGACTGCTTCCATGCCAGGAATAGAAGTTTCAGAAGGGGTATCGATACAATAAGGGTATCGTGTTTTTACATTTTTAACTAAAATATTTTAATTATTAAAGCATTGTTCAGCACCCATTGATGGAGGATATCATTATGATATGAATATTAGAATGTCAGAGGATTATGGACAGTTAAACGTAATAAAACTTACAGTCAGCTCTCGATAAGAGACACCTCGATTTAACGAACTTATCGAAATAACGAACTTTTAACGTTTAACCTCGTTTGGCATCTCGGTTAAACGAACATTTTCTTCAGTCCTTCGGGTTAGTTATATCGAGAGTCGACTTTCTTTCAATTTATTTATAATTCTTCTCAACAGATCCATTCTTTCTTCACTAAAATTTCCAAAAAGAAAGAAAGAAAGCCAAAAACCGACCCTGAATTTCAAAAATTAGTTGAACAACTTTGGGAAAAAGATGTGGATAGGATTGATGAATCTGGTAACTATTAAAAATTTTAGGAACATTCAAAATTTATTAAGCAATTACTCTCAATTGGCAAGGCAAACTTGAAAAGAAACAAGTAAAGGACATCTCCCCTGATCCGTGAGTTTATTTCATCATATACTTATTTCAAAAATTCTCATATAGGTACTTTTTTTATTTACTACACCTTCTCACTACCCCTAGGGGAATGTTTAAGTTAAAAATACATCTCTCTCAATTCTCTCTGTTAATTACCTCGTCACTATTAATTACACATTCGAGAGATGTGTTATGACTAGGGATCGGACGATACGATATATCGACGAGTTTTTTCGTGTTTTGATTACAATAAACTCATACCGAAACTCGACTCGAATTTTTCCAGAAAACTCGAAAATTTTCGAGTATCGATAAAACTCGGAAAAACTCGACACGAAACTCGATCCTGTTTGTCCGTTCCCTAGTTATGACAATAATTAACCGGGGTAATTATACAAGAAACTACTGTACTCTTAGTTAATTATTTTAAATTTAATAATAACTATGTCGGGGTTCGGGGGCAGCCGGGAATTTAATTATGTGCGGGGTTCGAGTCGGGGATGATCCTGAAAGGATCATGAAAAAATCGTTCGGAACAGGTTCGGGGTTAAAAAATACGCTAGGGATTTTGGTCAGGTTTTGGGAAAGGGATACGGGGTGCAACCCCGTATCCCTTTCATGAATCATTATTCCAAAATATAGATATACTTTATTAACAGATCTAAATCTTAGTTAATACAGTCAACTCTCGATATACTTACTCCTCGATTTAACGAAGCTCTCAGTTAAATGAACTTTTCTTCGGTCCCTTATATCGAGAGTTTTCTTGTGCAAATAATTCTTTCATAGTATCTTATCTCTTAAAGATTATTCACCTCTGTCGATGAATCATTATTCCAAAAGCCTATATATGCAGCCCTATTAGAGATGTACAAAGAAAAGGATTTCTATGAACAAGTTTGCGAACAAGAACCTCCCATGAACGAAAAAAGGAAAGAAAAATTTGCCAAAATATGGGGATTAATTACTGATAGTGAAGTATTCAAATTAGGCTATGATTTTCTTAAGAAACATGGTGAGGATTGATAACACTAAAAAGCAGTTTGAGACATTTTTGAAGGTAAAGCAGAACAAAACTTTGAAGAATTCCGTGAAAAAATGTTTGATTATTGGTTTGGAACTTATACCCGTTGTGAAGGAAATGAGAATGCTGAACCTTTGGGAAGCTCTGGTGAGAAAAATCTATCAAACTTAATTAATCTGTCAACTACAAGGGTCTGATTCACTGGGATCTGGCTAAATTCCAATTCCTTTTTTTTCCATCAAACCTTAAGTTTGATTTTATTAGACTGAGGGTTTGGGATCTCAAAACCTATCACAACAAAATTGTGTAAACCATGATCGAAAACGAAAATTTGAGATAAGAAAAAATAATTGAAATCTACTTAATATGTAAATATCCAATTTTGCTTTTATTTAAATATTTATGCTAATAAACTTTTTAGCGTCGGTAACTTTTTAGCGTCGGTATATTTTTCTTTTATTTTTGAATAGGGAGCTTTGACTCCCTAAATGATTGAGATATTTTTACGTTTATCCGAGTTAAAATAATTTCAAAATTTTTATTTTTTACAGGCTTTGAACACGTGTTTAGCGGTGAATGGAAATCTGGAACTGGTGTTGAAGGGCATCATAATTGGTTGAGATATTACTTACAAGAAAAAGCTGGAGATATAAATTATTATGGGTATTTTGAACATCAAGATAATAATATGCTAGGCACATTTCAATATAAATGGAAGGGATTCTTGAAGCGTATTGGCGGATTTTTCTTTAGAACATCTCCGGGTAAATTTTTTGGAAATTACAAAAAATTATTGAAATTTTTTGAAATTTTTTACTAAAATTTTTGTCTATGAAATTAATGTGTGATTTTTATTAGACAGGCAGGATTAGGCTCCTAGACCGACCGCAGACAAAATTGGGTCAGTCAGGATTGAATCTGTAAACATGCGAGAAATAACTGAAATTTACTTAATATGTAAAAATACATAATTGCTTTTAAGTAATTATGATAATAAACTTATACGTAGGGATTCTTTGTTCTTTTTTTGTCATATATTTTTGAATGGGGAGTTTTATCCCTAAATTTTTCACCCTAACAAATAAATGAGTCTTAGAAAAATTTTTTTAAAAATTTTTATGAAAATTTTTGAAATTTTAAATTAAAAAAAAAATTTTTTTTTTAAACATTTTTAATTTTTCAGCCTTTGACTTCACCCTATTTACTGTATGTTCTCTCACTCATCCAGGCAACGAAGCCTGCCATTTTGAGTTGTTAAACACCAAAATGTTTGTTACTAGTTTCAAAATCAAGTGCAATAATGGAACGTGTTTAGCTACAACTTATCCTGGATTATACTGATAAACATAATGTTGAAACTCGTTATAACCCCTCCCCCTAGGGAGGGATAGATGGGGGTATAACCGTAGTGAGGATACCCACCGCAGTGGGGCTTTAACGAGCTTCAACTGTATTTATTCAAAAAATTTTTAAAAAATCACATATTGTGTAAATAAACATTAGTTAACAACAAACAATTTTATTAAAATAATTCAAAAAACAATGTTGGAAAACAAATGGAATAAAACTAAACATTTAGCAATGCTAAAAACATTGATCTAGTAACATTTATGGAATTTTAGGCATTCAATAGAATAGATTAGTGAGACTGTTGAAACTAGTATTTTAATACCTGTATGTTCCGAAAAAATATTTTTAGTTGTGAATTAGAGATCCATCATGGTCTTAACTGAGATCTTATTTAAAATTGAACTTTGACTCGAGTTAAATTCTTGCCTAAATTTAAATCGGATGTGTAATATCATATCAAGTTGATAAGCTAGGAAATTCTTTTAGAAAGTTAAATGTGGATGTAGCTATATCCCAGTGTATACTTTGACTCTCACTATAAGGACACCAAAACGTTATAAAGGCACCCGATTAGATCGGCTGTATAATATTATATCTTCTCTATTCTTGAAAAATTCTTGCGAAAGCTCGAGGGGTATTAATGTAGCTGTATCACAATGCACTTAAAACGAGAGTCATTTGAACTAATCTTGCCCCTAAAGTGATAATTCTTAAAAGAGAATCCATTCTTTTTGACCTTTTAATCCGAGTTTCTATACTATGGTTACTGTATCATTTTGGATCTCTAGTTCACACAATAGAATCATTAGGTGGTGGAGGTCCTATCCCTTTCTTCGACCCCTGGATTAACGGCTCATCCTCTCCATGTATTTTCCCTTCTTCCTCATCTTTATCTTCCTTAGCTTTAGAAGACTCCATTCTTTGACTTGTTTTAACAGGCAATGATGAAGGTATTTGACTTCCAAATTTACCTAACTGTCTCATTGGGGTGGGAATTTTTTGTTGTTTTTTCTGTTGTTGTAATTTTAGTGATTGACTTAATTGGAGATGTTTATGAGGAGAAATCGGCACTTTGGGCAATGTTGGGACGATGGACGAGGAACTAGGCAAAAGCGTTGAAGATACTGACTGATGAGGAGAGTGAAATTCTGGTACTGAGTTTTTTGGGCTGAAAGGGGAAAATGATGAGATTTTTGTTGAAGAGACCTCCCATACAAGAGACCTCCCCCACACAAAGACTCCCTCTTATGAACCCTCATTATAGCCCCAACATTCCCAATATGAAAATCTCACTCACTGAAAGCCTCTAGAAGGGGGAGAGAATGCCTGTCGAAGACTTATAGAACGATGGCCAGAGGCATTATTTGCTGCTCCAGCAGAATGTCCAGCAAGACCACCACTAGATTTAATGCCCTTGTCTACCAAACGTATTCGTTTCTCCTCCAAAAACATTTCCACCAATAAATCCAATTTCTTGTCTTAAAATTAATAATTAAAAGCTTGATTAACGCTTCTAGAATTTTGAAGAAATAATTTTTTTTCATGTCAAAATGCCAAAAAATTAATGAACTTTCAAACGATTGAAAATTTTTAAACTCGATTGGAATCAAATTATTTTATGATAATTAGCTTGCCAAAGTGTTCGGCAAACTGTATCTATACGAAGTTTTTGAAGAAATTTTGAAGAAAAAAAGTTGAAAAAATTTCAATCGATAGAAATTTCATTAAATTTTTGACGTGAACGAAAAAGATTTTTTCTTCAAACTTCTAGAAGATAGAGAGTCTATCATCCTTTATAAGTATATTACGAAGGAACCGAGGTTAAGAGTTCATTATGAGAGATTCCTTATTTGTTAGGTTATTTTCGCGGATAAATTTTAGATAGGACCTTCGAAAGTGTCCATTATAGTGAGAGTTTCACAATAGAGGTAATTCACTATAGGGAGCTAACTTGTATATCTATATTGGCTATTTTATTAAGTATATACGATACTAACCAATTTTTTCTACTTGTCTCTCCATCTTCATTACTCTATTAGCAAGAGACGTTTTCAGGTCCTCCTTGCTAGGCTTACTTCCCATTATCTGATCAAGCCTGTAAATTTTCAAAAATTTTTAAAAATCACTAAAAATTCTTTCCACCTCTGTTGAACATGTTTAACCCTCGCTTGTAAATCTACATGTCCAGCGGCATATTGTTCAATCACATCTTTAACATCATAAGGCCTCAGGGCCTCTTTAAACTTCCTTCTGGCCACTAGCAGTTGAATCCGTCTAATCGCTCTAGCTGCATTTTTAAGTGCAGGTGTATAATCATCAAGGGTTCGAAGTTGTAAAATTGGAGAATCTTCATCTGATAATGAAAAATAAATTTTTATAAAAATAAGGACAAGCAGAAGAGGTAAAGGTAAAAGCAAGCAAAGCAGTGAATACGTACCGTAATAATTGAATCTTTTAAATTTATTTAATTTTGCTTAAATTATAAGATATAAGCAAACACTTTACAAAACACAGACAAATTTAAGCAAAAAAATTTTGGAAGAATTGCTGATTTTATTCAAAACAAAGTTTTGAAGGCCTTTATTGATACTACAGTATTATCTCAAGGATCTTTATTTCTCTATTTTCTCTCATTGGGGAGTTCTAATGGAGGATGCCTAATAGTATCGAAGGGGTCACTATTTTTAAGATAACATTTCACAGAGGGACGCTCTGAAAGATGGAGTCGCCCAACTGAAGGTGATGTAGACTTAGAGCGAAAGTCTAAAATATTTAATCTCCCGAAATAGATTCAACCCTAAATAAATTTAAGAACCCTGGGACATTCATTATTCAGGGGAGAACTAATACAGATTGAGAGATAATACAGTTAATACAGAATTCTCTCATTGGGGCGCTCTGATGGGGAGGACCACTCTTTTAAGATACTTTTCATTTATTCCTTTTCTATAGTTGATCTGCTAAAGAGGATTAATAAGTATACGATTTTAGACTGCGCAATTTGCATTTTAATTTCTTTTATTTTACCGGACACGTATTCATTGGATAGGCGCCGACGGTCCTGACCCCGTCGCTGATGGAGAGGTGCACATGCAGTGAACTGACCCCACATTGAGGAGTCCTCGTTTCCTCCATTGTTGTTATTCCCATTTCCATCATTTCCATTGTCATTTCCTCCATTCCCCGTGTTTATACCTCCCGCACGTTCACGGGCTATCCACTCTAGCCAAGGTGCCATCCAAAAATCGCCTAATAGGAGGGTGGCTGGGTCAGCGGCAGAAAATGAACGACAAGGTTTACGAGGGTTTATGTCCTTTTCTGTGTCATCTGGCTGTTTTTCTTGAGATTTTTCTAAAAATTTTGATTTTTCTCGTTAGAAATAGTTAATTAAGAACCAGATGGTTTAGGGCTCGAAGATTTATTTCTCCTTTCTTCAGGTGAGGTTGATGGACGACGAGGTAGTAAATAGTTGAGGCGTTGTTTAGATGGAGGGGGGTGAGCATTTGACGGAGCTGAAAAGGTTAATCAGAAAGGGCTTATAGGGGGCTTTATAGGAGTCTTATAGTCGGAGGGGCTTATCCATCCATAGTCATTATATTTTATAAATTAATGTTAAAGTAAGTTAAAGTATTGGTTTACATGTTAGCAAGCTTAATAAGGATACGATGCATCAGCTATGTTATTAATACAGTCAACTCCCTCACAATGGACTCCCTCCATAGGAACTCTCCCTATAATGAATACTTTCAAGGCCTCGAATAACTAAGATGTCTCTACCAAAATCACTCACCACATAGTGAAACTCTCTATAATGGACTCTTGCCTAAATCACTGGTGTTCACTATAAAGGGAGTTGACTGTACATTAGTATTAATTATTTATGTGCAAAAGCATAGGGTTGAAATAAAAAATACAAAAACATTTTTAGAGACCTGTAAGGGTACCTAGGGAAGAACTGTTCCCCACAGGACGATGTTGCCCACATTCATCCATAATAGCTGTAGTTGTGGACATTGCCAAGGCGGAAATGCTCTTTTTCTGACTGTAACTACTTAAAAAGAAAATTATAAAAATTGAATTCTGATTGATCAAGTCTTATTTAATCATAAATTCCAAAAAAAATTACCCTGGGTAATTATTTTTTCAACATCTCGCCCGAGGGGTAATTAATTGATAGATAGAAATTTGAGCTTAATTAGAGCTATTGAGAGGGTAATTATTGTTTTAATCTAATCGAGTAGATAACTAATCGAGTAGATACGGTATTCTGATATTAATCCGACTATTAATTAATTTACTTTCTGTGGTTGCTTTTGTTACTACTGCTTTTACGCCAACTTCCAAGTGAAAATCCTAAAGCACCCAAACTTTCAATTTCACTGAGTGTATCTGAAGCTGATACAATGCTGGAAAAATTTATATTAAGTAAATTTCTGTTTTTTAAGTTTAATTGCCTTATATTATCTGAAGGTCTGTTTGGCACAAATAATGTCCTGACATTTACACCACAAAGAGTGTCTGTTGGGGTATCATCTGGAAAATTTTTTTGAAAGTTTTTTAAATTAAGAATCCAACCATCAGCACCAAAATCAGTATTTAATGGTGCAGGAGGTGGTTTTCTCCTAGCACTTTGCCTTATCCGACTGATCAAACTGTTGTTTTGACCATTAGGGGCAGATGCGCAAGGTCTTATTCTTCTAGAAAATTTTGATTTTAGTTTATAAATAAAAATACAGATGAATGATAAATCCAACCCAAGGGACCGACCAACTGTACTACCGTATATGTTGAAATAAGTACCCTGGGTAATTATTTTTTCAACCTTTTGCTGGAGGGGGTAATTATTTGAGGGAGGGTAATTATTTCAGCATATACGATATGAATGTCACTATGTTTATTTTGGGGAATAATTCCAACCGGGACCGTCAATGTCCTTATATCACGAAGTAAGAAGCCCTCCGGTTATGACTGCCCAAAGATACAGTACACTAGTGATCTAATCCGAATGGGAATCCAGGGACACAATAACCCAGTGCATAATAGTGAAGGTGTTAAATAAGTGTGAAAACTAAGGTGCTAAATTCAATTACCGTAAATGTTCTAATAGAAGCCCACTCAATGACCATTGAAAAATAGATCCCAGGTCTTCTATTAGAACATTTACGGTAATTAGTATTTTTGTGCCCATTTAAAATTAAAAAGGTATTAAATTACAAATACAATTTCAGCTTACTCCGATCCATTGAAAATAGTCTCAGGCATAGACTGCTGCCTTAATGACGATTTTTTCTTCAAAAGTGACATTTTATCCTCTTCTTCCACTCTTTCCTCTCTTCCATCCCCTGATATTAAAGAATTTGAGGTTGAATTAGTAGAGGAGGATGAGGTGGAGTGGAGGGAACACTCCTCTCCCTCTTCCACATTTTGAGTGGTTAGTAATCGTTGTCGTTTCATTCCCAGCTCAATCAAGGGCAAAGACACCATTACGTTCGGCGGAATGTCTGTTTGAACTCCCGTCGCTTTTGAACGCCTTCTCACTTTTGAAGGACGTCCTTCCTCTCCCCCACTCTCCAAGGCAACGATTTCAACGTGTTGAGGTCTATTTGATTGAATTAGGCCCAGAGAGCGTCTAAGACGCAAAGAAAGGTTGCGGCACGATGTAAAGGCTTTAATTGATGATTGAGTAGATTTGGCTTGTTTTGGTGGTTTGGTGTAAGGACTGAAACAAAGGATTTGTGAAATAATGAAAATGTGTTAATTGAACTAAGATATGAAATAAAAAGTAAAAGAGAGTTGCTTAAAGGGGGTGTGGGAAGTGAGAGAAATTAAAGTGATTACTGTAGTTGTGCAAAACAAAGAGAAGTGAATATTTTAAACTGAACTTATAGAAAAACTAACATTAAAGGAGCAGGTTGTAAATAAACTTTCCAGGTTGCCTGACTTCTACTTTCTGGTTGAGCACTGAAAGTTTTGAAAAATTTAAATTAAATTTACACAATATCTTATGTTCCCTTAACACTACTTCTCGTTCCTTTCACACTACCCTATGTTCCCTTCGTACTACTCCACGTTCCTTTCACACTACCTCATGTCTCCCTCACACTACCTTATTTTCCCTTCACACTACCCCATGTTCCACTAATCAATGTTCCCTTCACACTACTCCATGTTCCCTTCACACTACCCTAAGTTATATGTTTTTAATGCTTTACCAATAATGCCTCCACAAACACTGAATAAGCCTTGCAGCAGGCACCCTCCTTCTAATCAAATGTTTTTGCCGTTGATGTTGTTGGACTTTTAATGCAAACCCTGGGCCAAGAATTCCCTTAAACAAAATTCTAATTTTAACAGACTCCTCTAAATTAACCGCAGGTAAAGCAAAGAAAGAAATTCCAAGCAGTGCAGAAATTGCACAAATTATTTTGCCAGGCCAAGTCATTGGGGTGACGTCTCCATACCCAACGGTAGAAAGTGTTATCTGTTTTTGACGGGAATTTTTTTAAATTTATTTTTTCAGTTGGACTAACCACTCCCCACCAAAGAGCATCGGCAAACGATGTGTATTTATCTTAAAAATTAATTTTGACTTTTCGAGTTTTGGTATTTTGAAAAAAATAATTTTTTATGATTTTTGAAGGATTTTCTGATTTTCTATATTTTAATACCATTATAATTTTTCTCGCAAAGGTAGACAAGAAAAGAAGAAAAAATTAGGCCAAGAAAGCCTATATATAGTGTAGACAGTAATTCTTGGCGATGTGCCCAAACGACTGATCCAAGTAATTTCCAGGTACCAGCCCTTCTGTCGATTCTGAGCATTCTGAGAATTTGGAAAAAGCGAAGGCCACGGATGGCTGAGGCTGCGAATACCTAGGTTTTAAAAATGTGACCAAATGGCTTATTTTGTTCTATTTGACGAATTATAATACAGAATTAAAAAAATAAGTGACTCTCGCTATAGCCACACCCCAAGATTATAGAAGTATAACCGTTGTAGTGGCTATCCAGCTAGATTTTGGGGAAGACCTTAAGAGGGCGGGGACGGTATATCCACCCTCAGAACCCTCAGAACGAGGGTGGGGACGGTATATCAAAGTGGTGTTATAATGAGAGTAAACTTAAAATGATACCTGTCCAGTGGCACCCATGCATAGTACCACTAATGAGGCCGTTATAACAATGATATCTGTAAATAAATACAAATTAGAGTCTGAGAAAACTTTATTTTGACCATTTGAGTCTCAAACTTGTAAATACTTTTTA
Organism: Meloidogyne hapla; assembly: GCA_000172435.1. Lineage (NCBI taxonomy): Eukaryota > Metazoa > Nematoda > Chromadorea > Rhabditida > Meloidogynidae > Meloidogyne > Meloidogyne hapla. The sequence goes on along the minus strand of ABLG01000008.1, from coordinate 110,781 downwards.
CATAAAATTTTTTATTTTTTTCTCTGTTTTTATTAAATTATTAAGTGCAAGTAAATAATTTATTTAAATTAATTACCAATAATGCAATAAGCCGAGGTGCCAAACCGTATGCGGCCAGCAATACCTGCATAAAGGTTTTATTAAATAAAACCGCAAAAAATTTAATTATTAATTTTTTCCACCTCGATATCTACTACGACAACCGGCAGACCATATCCGGCAAACATATTCAATAGCCAGCCAAAAAACAAAAATAATTTCCTGAAATGAGAGAAAAGGACGTTTCGATGCTCTAATAATTCTCTTAAAATACATACGGTATAATAAAGAGTGAGAGTTGCTTGCTCTTCGAATTCGGGTATGGTGCTGAACACACTTAAAGCTAGGCACATTAGGACCATTACCAATCTAAATTAATAATAAAGTTAAACTAACAGAAAAAAATCTTTTAAAATTGATAAAATAGATCTGACATCGAACGGTAATTTCTAATTAAACACGAAAAATTCTGCTTAATATCACCTTAATATTAGAGTTTTCCTTGATTTGATTACTAAAGTCAAGTAAATTAATTACTAAATAAAATCGAATTCTACTTAATATGTACAAATACAATAATTATTTTGTTAATCCATGAGTTTATATTATGTATGTATTAATCCTCCGATCATTTGTTTGAAATATTTTTGAATAGGGAGTTATGACTCCCTAAATAATATTATAAATTTATTTTCGACTTATTTTTTGTTAGTACTACGCTTATAGCGGCCCAAAGGGATTGACTAGGATGGAGGGCCTTCGTTTGCCGTTTTAGAGGAGTACCTCTGATCGGGAGCCCTAACTAGTATTCATAAAAGATACAAGATATGTCAACATTTTGAGTAAATTAGAGTCAATCAAGTAAACTTGACTCAAAATCTTACGTTCCTAATTTTATTTTTAATTTTTTTTTATTAACTTACACAGCTAAATGATAGCTTGCCGCCTTCCACCCTCTTGGCCTCTCAAGAAAATTATGCATTTTTGACTGAACACGCCTAAAGCGCTGATCGGTTCTGTAATTTTTATAAACCAAAGGCTTTCCAACAATTGACATTTTGCGCACTTCAGAGGTGCGATGATTAAGATGAGGAAATTTTGGTTGAAAATGTGTGGAGGGTGTAGGTGGTTGGAGCAAGCAGAGATTACTAGAGGTTGATTTTTGTGGGGATATCGGTTGTTGATATTGTTCAATGTTTATAACTGTTGATGTTTCTGCTTTTGATGCAGCTGAAAAAAATTTTTAGGGTAAAAAATTTGTGTTTGAAATTTTCATTCTAAACCCTATTAGGGAAGAAAAGAAGAAGAAAAAACATTTGAAAATAAGAAAAATAAAAAAAAATCTACTTAATATGTAAAAATTAAATTTTTAATTTATATAAATATTCCAATCTTTCTTTCATTATTTGGTGAAAAGTTAGTTTTGTTAGTTTCTCAGAAGGGTTTATTAATCTCTCATAAAGGTATAAACGTTGTCTGTTCATATTAGGGTTGTACAACACCGGGTTTAACGAAACTTCTGTCCGGTATTTATTGCAAATAAAAATGATAATTTCGGAAAATTGTTACTTTGTGACTGTCAGTAATATTAAATTAATTACCTCCTCCAGTGTCTCTATTCTCTTGAAAAGCAACTCGACGATCGCTCAAAGGTGAAGTTGAACGTCGCCCATCTTGGTTGAAAACTGAGAGTGGTTGAGGAAAAGAGGTGGATTCAATAGAAGGGGAAAAGTCGATTGCGTTGACGTCCTAAAATGGGGAGGGGATTTACGTGAAGATTTTATAGGGATTTATAGTGCGTTTCCTGCACTTAGAGATAATTAATTATGACAACATAATTTCTCCTAAATTTCTTAAATTAGATATTCCCGCGATGTCTCAATGATTATCAAATGAGACACCTCCCACACCTTTTATTATAACAAAGCTCAATGTTATCGTGTATCCTTACGTCTGGAAAAGGTTATAGTAAAAAAATTGTTAAAAATATGATACATAATTTAAAAGATTTAGTGAATAAATTTTATATAACCTCATAATATAATTATTTTAAATATAAAGGCAACTCTCGATATAGTGACCTTAGATTTAGCGAACCTCTTAAATAACGAATCCTACTTAAAAATACTATCTTATTTTTTCCAATTTTTCCAACAAGTTTAAAAGAAAAATCTTACAGAATATAAAGAAACACTTCGTTTAGGCTCAGAAATGAGCGAATCTGCAGTATTGGCAGTTGTAGTCTTAGTACTAGAAGTATTCGGCGCAGCCGACCACCTTGTAGGTGGCGGCAAATTTGTGTTTTTATTTGTTGATTGATTTTGAATTAAACAGCTACTACTTGTTTGTGTAGCCAACAACGGCTCGCCAAGCTCTGAAGAGCCTGCGGTCAGAGATTTCTAAAAAATTGGATATTTATTTAGGTTATGAAGTTTATAGATGTGTTATACTGTAATAAAGATAATAAATAAAACCGTAGAAAAATAGGTTACGCACAGGTACGGTATAAACAAATTCCGATTATAACATCTCTAAATTAACTAAACCATTTCTACTTGGATGATGCCTACACATATAAGTTTTATAACCTGGGCCAACCCTGTACGTGCTACAATCCGTAGTACACGAAAATTTAGAGATTTTCATAGAGGAATTTTATAGAGTTAGTTCTGTGATGTTAACTTCATTAAAGGAAGGAATTAAAATATAAGTTACTTGGAAGTTATATAGAAAAATAATAAAAAAAAATCTGAATTGGGAAGGGGAACAAGTTAAATCATAAATAAGAGATTTTTCTCGATATTCAAAAATTTTCTGGATGTGTTGCATTGGGATAATCATTAGGTCTTTAACCATAAAACTCAGACCGTAAAAATGACTAATAAACCCTTGCAAAACCCAATCTCTCTTTTTATTTTCTAAAATATATTATTGCACTCAAGTACAATTTTTATTGGCACAGTCTTTTCTTTGTTCAAATAGTGCAAAAAAAGGATTTTCATAGTTCATTTCGTCATTTCCATTTCTTTTTATAGAGCTCTCCCGAGTGGCGTCATTCAACGTAAAATAAAAGAGTTTGTGTGTGTCTAGTAAAAAGCTGGCGCGCAATTTTAGCCAAAATTGCTTTTGCGTCAAAACTAAGCTAATTAACAGGAAAAAATAGAAAAGTGATGAAAAAAGGGGAAAATGAACAAATGAATGCGCTTTGGTTGGAAGTTTTTTTTATTTTGTGGTTGGGCAATGGCCGATGAGAGAATTGACCTAAAGGGGAATGTTTTGTAGTTGAGGGATTGGCATAATGTCAAAAAGAGTATGAATTGACAGAATGCCAAAATGGGATGAAATGTTATATAAATTCAAATTTAAAAATGCCAAGGAGCTCAAACAAATTAAAATTTCTAGGACAAAATCACAGAAATAATGATTGGAAAAATGGTCAAAAGATCAATAGGGATATAAAATCAAAAAATTAAGCATCATTAAGAATAATATTCAAAATTATACAAAAATACAGTATGCTCCGGCATTTTTAATAGAATTTCTGTTTTGATCGGAATAAAATTTAACTTGAGTCGGGAATATTTGAAAGATATTCTGATTTAATTCTAAAGGTATTGAGTGTTTGATGACATTTTATCCCATTTCAGCCCCTTCTCATTATTGGCATTCTGACTAATTGACAATTTGTCCCCAAACTTAATCTAAGAGAGAGAAAAGGTTAAATATGTGCCTAATAAAAATATTTCCCAGAAATTTTCCCATTTTTTGTTATTTTTTTACCCATTACTCCCTTTCCCCATTCATTTTTTCACACAAACACAAGTTCCCTCCACAGGCATAAAATTTTTATCGCTCGGCACCAAGTCTTTCAACTTTAACTTGATTTTTGCTTTATATATAATAAAAAAAAATTCTAGCAAACAAAAGAACCAAAAAGCTCTGCAAAAGAATAGATAAGGAGAGAAAATAGAAAAAATAAAAATAAAAAAAAAAAGTGGATAAGGCCAGAAAATGGATAGGGGGAAAGGCTGACTTAATTAGGTTTTTTAGAAGGGGAATGAGAGAAAAGACTCACAAAATCACAACAGATGCAAGAATAAATGGGGAAATAAATGAAGCATTAATTTGTGGCAGAAAATATAAGAAAATAGAAAATCTTTGAGTTATCACAGCCTTTTGGTGCCATTGTAAAGTAGAATCCCTATCTTATCCCTCCTTATCTTATCCCTCCTATGATTATCACAGCTCTCACTTATCTTCATTTATGTTTCTGACCTACATCGAGTTTTTCTTATATTCTTACTTATCCCAAGCTTTAAGTTATCCCAACTTAGTTTTTGACAATTCTAAGTTGTGGGATAATTTATTCCTATGTTCCTACTTGTCCCGGAAATTGAAGTCCCTTCACTAAATTATCTGATATTATCCATGCACCTTTTTATTATTACTAATATTCTAAATTAATATTTCTTATTCTCTCATAACTACAATTTTATAACGGCCTGATTCAATCCCGAAGGTTGTGATAAGATAGAGATTTTAGCAAAATTGAAAGATTTGGGATAAATGAGAGGGTTTGAGATGAAAGCTTAAATAAAAATATTTTTTACAAACCTTAAAGATACTAATATTTATAATAATTTTGCCAATTTTTCCAGGTTTGTTTGGCACTAAAAAAGTTGTATTTAATCGTGGGAGATAAAAGGTTTGGAAATGAAAAAAGTAAAGGGCGCGGGAAAATAAAAAGAAAAAATTGTTATTTAATTGGGAATGCCAAAGTAAATATTATTACTAGAAACTTAATAGTTAGAATGAGTAATATTTGAGAAAATAAAATAAAAGATTTTTAAAATTAGATTTAAAATTGACTTCGGTTATAACTCGACTTAAAGGGAGTTACTATTAGGGTGCGATATAACCGTTGTGAAGTTATATCCGGAGAGATATAAAAAGAGTAATCACTAATCTTAGTTTGAGAGTATTTAAGTGTTTTTAGATTAATATTTGCTTATTTTTGGGATTTAAAAGCATTAGTACAAATGATGTTCCTTACGCACCTTGGGTAATGCGAAAGGAACATTAAAGTTTTGATCGGAATAAAATTGCAATTTACTAATTTTTATTACTTCTCAAACGTTGAAAAAATATTTTCTAAATTAAAATAGAAGGATTTTTTTTACATTTTGCAGGATTTCAGAACAATAAAAGAGGGTTGTTCCTTTCAAACTATGAGTAGTGCCAAAGTAACATTTCTGTTTTGATCGTATAAATTTTATTTTGATAAATTTTTATTGCACTCTAAATGTTGAAAAAATATTTTCTAAATAAAAATAACAGATTTTTAAGGAATTTTTCCTTTGTACAGGATTTTAGAACAATTCTAAAGTAGGCTGTTCCTTTCGCACCATGGGTAGTGCGAACGGAACATTTCTTGATTGAACAAGATGGAATTTATTTTGCTAAATTTTATTACTCTCCAAATGTTGCATAATATTTTCTAAATTGAAATGGAGAGATTATATAATTTTTACGCGATTTTTGAACATTTAATGAAGGCTGTTCCTTTCGCTCTATGAATAGTCCGAACGGAACATCTCAATTTTGAGCAACATAAATTTTAGTTAAAATTTTTTTATTACTCTCCTAAGGTTCAAAAAATATTTTATAAATCAAATAAAGGATTTTATTCCTTTTTAAAGGATTTTGAACATTTAAAAAAGGTTGTTCCTTTCGCACTATGAGTAGTTCGAACGGAACATTTAACTTTTGCTCAATTTGATCAACCTAAAATTTATGTTGCTAATTTTTATTACTCTCCAAATGTTGAAAAAATATTTTCTAAATTAAAATAAAGGGGTTTACTTCTTTTTACTAGCCTAACTCATTGGAATGTGATTTTAGAGAGTTTTGTTGTTGACATAAACTGCCAACCTCTATTCACTCATTCATTCCAGATGAGAATTTTTTGGCTTTATTATAGTGTTCCTTGGCATTCCATTCATTTTCTCTTTCTTCCAGTCATTTTACTTCTTTTTAACCCTTCTAACCCCTCCCCTACCCCTTTTTCTCCCATCCGCCCATATTGCCACAAACAAAACAAATACATATGTATATTGGTAAATGTTGACTTAAGGGGAGGTAAAGGAGCAGCCGAAGGGGAAAATGAGGAAAAAACGTTTTGAAAAGAAAAAAGGAGTTAGGAATGTAAAAAGAGACAAAGTTGAGGGAGGGTGCGCAGTTGCCGAGGGCAACCATTAAATAAAAAAATGAGGATTGGGGTTTTCCAATTTTGTTAATTATTTAGATTTGATCAGTGACCATAATTTGGCATTTTACTATTTTTGTTACTTAAATATTTAAATAAAGAAGCTGAGAAGCCTAGAATAAATGGAAAAAGAAAAATCTTTCAAAATGCCAAAAAAGGAACAATTTTTCATAACAATTCAGTTCTCACCCTTTCATTACAACTCGCACTTTTGATCATTTTTCTGTTGCGTAGTTTAAATTTGGAATCTTTAGAATTATCAGAATCGTCATTCGAATTAGAAAATTTTTGACGAAAACTACGGAAGGAAAATTTAGATGATGAATTTGAATTAAACATAATCTAATATATAATTATAAAAATAATTAAATTAATTCTGAAAATGAATTAATTAGGAAAATTTTTCAAAAAATTTTCAAACAAAAATTTTTGAAAAATTTCTCATTTTTTAGTAAAAACTTTTATAGAAGAGTTATAACTAAACTCTCCATGCGAAAAATATCAAAACCAATCTTAAAGAAGTAGACAATATTAAATTTAAATTTAGGCTTTTATATGATTTTATATTTCTATTTTTGCATATTAAGTAATATAATTTAACTATCTTTTGTTTTATTAAATTTCTTTATTCAAAAAAGAGCTATAATGACTACCGGACTGTAGGGTCTAGTCAGATCCGGATATATTGAAGAATCATGTCCCCGGAAATTTCCGAATCGTACGTCAGATCTGGATAAGAAAAATAAACCATTGATGAAGACATATATGTGGGGCCTTATATATTGAGAGCAATACAGCTTGTTTACTGTATTTTTAATCAATTATCTTCATAAAAATTTAAAAAATTCACAAAATAATTGAAAAGTTCAAAAAATTGTTTAAATAATTTGAATGTCTTAAATTTTGTAAAAACATTTTAAGGAAAATAATCAACTTAGTAAATAGCAAAATATATACTAAACATGTTTTTAATAAAGCATTTTATGAATGGCACTTTTTTCCTTCTTATATATTATTTATATATTTTTCCCCAAAGATTTGAAAAAAAACAAATAGGGTTTCCTTGCGCATAATAAAAAATATTATTTTTAAAAAATCAATTTAATAAAAAAAATTTAAAAATTATTTTTAACAAAAAAAAATTTCTAAATGACAATCCTAAAAAAATTGAAAATAGAATGAAAAAATATTTTTAAAGGAAAATATGGCATTTTTTTAACTCATTGCCTCTCTAAAAAATAGTTGAAAGTGAAGTAAATTTTGAGATTTTTTGCGTTTAAAAATTAGACAATTTGTCCCACCCCCTCTTTAATGTAAAAAATAAAAATAGAAACATTTTTTGACGGCAAAAATAATTTAAAAATATATTAGAAAGTAAAAGGGAGGTTTAAAATCTCCTTTTCAGTGCCCAACTAATAGATTAAGAAATAAAATACTGTATTAGTTAAAAATATTTTTAGGAAAGTTTCATTATTCAATTTTAACTGATAATTTATGAAAACTATTTAATTTTCATATAATTATCGGATAATAACAAAAAATATAAATTAATAAATTAGATAAGTTTAATAAACCTAAAAAGCTTAAGATAGGACAAAAAATTTTAAATTTATTTAAAGTGCTACTTAATATATAAAATTAGAAATATAAAATCATATAAAAGCTTAATTTTAAATTTTAAAATTGTCACTTCTTTAAGATTGGTTTTGATATTTTTCTCATGGAGGGTTTATTTCAGACCTGTGCACGGATACGGATAATATCCGGATACCCGCGGATATCCGCGGATACGGATATGAAATTTTAAAAAATGAACGGATACGGGCGGATACGGATATGGAGTAAACTTTATAAATATAAATAAACTTTATTTATATACTCTCCTATAAAATTTTCTATTAAAAAATATAAAGGGAAATTTTTCAAAAATTTTTTGAAAATTTTAATTATTATCAATTTAAGCTTATTTTCCGTTTAATTATCAAATACAATTTATTTGCGGTAAGAGAAAAATCTCTTTTTTTCCTATTGTCTTTTCCTTTGTTTTTTATTAATTATTGAGACTACAAATAAAAAATGTCAAAAAAATTCCTAAAATTTTCTAAAAATATGTAAATACTCTAAACCTAAAATTTACATTTTTAGTAGTAAAAATGATTTAAATGAAAATAAAAACACTAAAAGGAGTATAAAAAATGCCATTTTCTTTTATTTGAGTAGGGGGGTAACTGACGAAATTTGAGATGAGGGCCTTTTTGAGTGCACAAACACAAAAACAATGAAAGAAAAAATAAAAATGAATGTTAGTTTAATCCCTTAATCAATTTGGGCAATGGCAGGAGCCATCAAACCTTTTATTTTTATTTTTTCCTTTCACCCCTTGTAAGTACTAGAGTATTATTTTCACATTTTTTAAGAGCTCGTTTAGCTTAAAAGGCAAAAAGGGGGAAGATGGCATCGCGGAATTACTACTCCATCAGAAAGGAATTTGAGCGTGCCGACAAATACAGAAATGCGGGGAAATGGAGGTAAGGGTAAATTGGATATGAAAAAATTGAGGGGTAATGGGGCGAGATCATCAGGCCTTGGGATATTTGATTATTAAATTTAAAGTGACATTAGAGTCTCGATAATTTAGTTTAAACATTTTCTTGACGTTTGAGTTTAACTTGGAGAGAAAAATTAACTAAAAACTACAGGTTGTAAAGTCCTCTAAGCCTGTTGATAATGGAATAAAAAAGTACAGTAATCCACTTACAGTAGCCAAAATTATTTAAATGTATTTCCATTTTATTCTCCTCAAAAAAGGGTCTAGGTTTTTATAAACAAGGAGTACTATTCTCCAAAACTCATAAGGCTTATACTGTAGGAGGTTATTTTAAAAGGGGAAGCGCTTCTATTAGAGAGGGAGGATTTTCATTTCTGGTTTTTCGGTTGAATCTAGTAGAATTGATTAATAAAATGGCCAAGACTTAAAAATATTTCCCCATAATTAAATTCTTTTCGGCAAATAAAAGAAAATTTTTCTTTCAAAAAAAGGTGAAAGCACGACAGGTTAGCGCACGCCATTCGGCATTGAATGTCAGCCCCAAGCTTTAAAAACCCAAAAAGCTTATAAAAACTCAAAGTGTGTGGGTTGACAATTAGCGTGTCTACACAATTTCTTTAAAAGATTTTTTGCTAATTTTCTATTAAGGAATAGAATTACTATTAAATTTAAGAAAAATAAGACAAATAATTAAATTTAAAAGGTTTTAAATTGAATAAATTTAAAAAATGCAACATTTTAAGACAGAAATTTGAGGCCTAACAAATAAGGGGGATTGAGTGTATTTTGGACTTAAATATTTAGAGTTAGGAGTTTAGACTCATATCTGTTTAAGCCTTCAGAAAAAATTCGTTTTTGTACACAAATTGAGGAAAAATCTCATTTTGGTAAGGTCTCATAATGGTAAATATTTTTTATTTATTTTTGTAAATATTATACTAGGGTACCTATCAGAAATCTAATCTTAACTGTGATAATTAAATAAACCTTCAATCTTTGATGGCCTACAGTATGCCTTCTCTTATTAATAACAAAATCGTTGATATCAAAATTTGGAACTGAGCAATAAAGACCAGTAGGCACGTTGTTTGTAGAATGGCATGCAAAACCTTCGAGATAATTCTTATCGTAATCCTAAATTTTTTAGAAATTTTTAAAATTTTTTGAAAATTTAGGGTTTTTTGACAATTTTTTATAAATCTCATTTTTAATGATTTTATCTCAGAAAAACGTTAAAATTTAATTAAAATTATTTAAAAACGTTTTCTTGCCATGCCTCCCTTATCTTTCCATCTCATCTTAGGGGAAAATGTAGTAGCTATAGTGCTGCACATACTTCGAGCTGACTTTAACCATAAAAGATAACGCTGTTTTTGGTTAAGATTTGCTGTTGTGGCTGCTCGAAGGGGTAACAAATCTTTGTCTAAGTTTTCAGAGCTTCTTCTTATTCGTAATTGGTCATAACTTTGTCTTCTTATCATTGGAAATGGCAGAGTTTTGCTCTAACAAAGAAAATTATATGAGATGACATTTGGTCCCATTAAAATAAAAAACCATTCCCAAGGTTCTTACCCTATCAATCGACGTAGGTGTCATTAGAGAACTCCTACGAATGTATTTAGGCTGACAGTTTGTCCCATTGTTGTCATCAATATCAATAAAGAAAATCCCGGGAATAGAACAACTTGTTCCCTCCACCCTATTAGTAGGGTGTAGAGCCATTCGAATAAATTAAGTTTTTTTATTTTTTTCTGGAAGAAAAAATATTATTATTTAGTTAGAAGTCGGTCTACGGCATTTTAGAGTTAATTAAAAATTAAATTTTAACATAAAATTTACTCTTCATTGAAATCTAAATTTTATTCGAAATTAATTCGTTTTTTCTTCTATTTCTAAAAATAAATAATTTATTTTTTGTCAGATTAAGCAAAATAGTTTTTAGCTAAATTTCCTTTTTACTCAATAATTATCGTTATTTAATCCTTCCCTTTTTTGTTGTTTACACAAGTAAAATTGAAAAATAATCGGTAAACGTACATAATATTAATTTTTACATTTATTTATTATTAAAAGTAAGAGAAATAATAAATAAATGAATTTACATAAATTAAAAATTCGTAAAGAAAAATAAGGTGAGAATGAGGTGAATCAGTTTCGGTATATTTAACTCATGATAACTTTGTTTTATCTTTTGGTATCTCTCTTTATAAGGGGGTCAATATCAATATATACCTTTATAAGGGGGGTCAATATCATCTAAAATACAAGTATAAAAAATGAAAGTTTATCTGTTTAAAATCTATTACAAAGATTTTTAGCTTGTTCAGCGGCTAGTAGGTAAGCAGGCCTAATGACATGTTAAATCATAAGCGTATTCAATCATAATTCTTAACTTAACCAGAATACAGACCTGCACGAAACTGCAAAATATTTTCAGACGAAACGAAACGAAAAACTCAAAATTTTACGAAACGAAAGACAAATAGTCTTGCATGTCTCTAGAATATAATAGGTATTTATTTATTTGCCCACTTGGGAGACATTATAAAATGAAAATTTATGAAAGTTAAATTTGAAAAAAAAATATGTATATATATATTGAAATTTAAAAATTAGGTAGGTTTTAATCAGTTTAAATTTAATCTTTTTAATTAAATTTTCTTGATATTACTCTATCGGAATATACAAAATATTAAACAAAATTCAAGTGGAAAAGCTGTAATAGAAATTCTTAAAAATTGTCGGTAATCTTCTTAATGTGAAATTAAAATTTTTAAAGACACTTATGGAAAATTTATCTAAAAGGGTTTTTTTATTTTCAAGATATGATTTTTGGACAAATAAATTCAAAAAACTCAAAAAATGCCTCAGGGCAAATTTTACGTTTTTTTTCATCTTCATTCAAGCAAATAAAATTTCTTTTGGATATATCATTAGAAGAATGGGATATATATCCATAAAAGGAAATCCAGACAAAATTAAAAAGAATTGCCCTTCTCGAGAATTGAGACAAAAACAATCAAAGAAATGAGGTAAAAATGTGAGTAAACATATGTAGGGACATGAGACAAACAAGTAAATAAAGAATATTTTTATGGATTTTTTATTTTTTAAAAATTAATTTTGAGTTTATTAAATGGGTTAGTTTTATAAAACGTTATAAAAATTTCTAAAACAGAAATCGAAATTATTCCCAAAGTTTTGTCTTATAATGAAAAGTTTTAATTTTACAACTTATTAATTTTTTAATTTAATTATACAGAGAAAACAAAAGGAATTTTGGTTATCACACGAGATACGTCTAAAATTATTACATTTACCCCGTTATTAAGGGAGATACCAAAAGATCAAACAAAGTTATCATAAGTTAAATATACCGAAACCCCCTCTTTATTAATTACCACATCCAAGGGCATATCGAAAAAATAATAGCCATGATTACTAAAGTAAATACCGTATTTCCATTAATATAATGTACGTTTCTAATAGAATGCCAGTCTCTTTTAGAATGACATATGATTTATTCAAATCGTGAAAAAAACGTGTTTTTTGCATGTTTCACAATAGGTACAAGTTCTCAAAAATACATGAAAAATAGAATGCCATGTCATTATAATAGAGGAAATATGGTACGTTTTAGAATTTTGCTACAGAGTTAATATTAGTAGACTCTTGTTATAAACCCACTTAAAAATCTTGTCAAATTATTGAAAACCCACTATGAAAATATATCTGTTAAGACCTCGGTTTGGATGAAAAGGGTACTCTTAAGATTAGGGCGAAAGCCCCGGTTTGGAGTTTTCGGTTTAGGGGATATAAACTTTTTGGATATACTGTACCTAACAATTTTTATGATAATCAAGCACTGATCAAGTTTTCCCTCTAGAATTTTAACACAACAGATATTATCCTTCCCGTAGTTTTAGGGCTATAATGAGAGTCAAAAGTTTTTTTAAACTTTTATTAATGAACAAACGTCTAAACATTTCAATAAATCAAACCGAACAAATTGTTAAGTATAGTTTACACGTATATAAAAGCCCTATAAATTTATCTTTTTTTATCTAACCCCTACTATTTTTTAAAAATTTTATCTATAACTCCACTAAAAAATTTAGGTTGTCAATAATTGTCAATAATTTGTCAATAATTTTCGTAATTTATTTAATAGCTCCCTATTCACTCTTAGCCATTTATTAAAGCATTTAACAGCCCTCAAGTAATTTTATTCACCAAAAAAAATTTTTTTATTGAAAAACCCCACAATTAAACCCCCATCTCTTATAATGAACATAAATACAATGTTCTTAGTGTGGAAGTTGAGGTTGAAGAGGACGAGGCGCAGGAGGGAGTTCCTATTTTCCTAAATATTTTTGACTTTTAATTTCCTAAAAATTGTGGCACTGATTATATGGGAGCAAAGTACCGCGAGCCCTTAGTACCGCAGGCCTATATCTTTCTCAAAATTATTGCATCCGGGACTCCTAGGTATAGTAAGAGTTAGCAAAAGTTTGGCCACCGGGCAGGCTTTGATCCTGCGACTTCCTTGATGTTATTGTTCAGGTGCTCACAATCAGGTGCTCTACCGACTGAGCTACCCGTGCAGTGACTTTGCTTTCTCTTATAAGATATTATTAAACCCCCGCCTAAGCGTTTTAAATGCTTTTAAATGAAGCTCCCTTCTTCCTTACATTCGATTCACTCGTCGAGTTTCATCGAAACATACCAAGGCGTCCCGTTTTCGTTCATTTTGAACAAAGTTATAAGAAGGCGGTACTTTGGGCTCGCGGAACTTGGGGTTTATCCAATTATATTGAACATAAAACGTCTTTACTGAATTTTCTTTATTTTTAAAATAATTTAGAATGAAAATTGCTGGTAGTATTATTTTTGTATTCATCAATTCGATAGTATGGAAGTTAACTACTCAGGTTTCAGAAATTGAGAAAAAAAGGAATGCTTATATAAAAGAAAACGGGAAGACAGATTTGGTTCGGACTTTTTATCCAGGAGAGGATATGCAAATAACTCTGATCGACTTATATAAGGGAGAGAATCCTAAATTCCGAGAAGCTTATGATAATTATTTTTCGAATAAAAAGTCGATGCATCGGAAACCAATTCTTGATAAAGTTGATCGACATTTATGGGTAAACTTATATATTTTGTCGAATAATTACCCTCTCTCTATTAATTACCCCTCCCTGATAATTACCCTCTCTATTTAGTACCCTCCCTGATAATTACGAAAGCCATAACTATGCCATATATTTGTCGAATCTCTTTAATTTTGGTATAGTTCGACAGCGCCAGATGAGACGAGTTGTCGCGAAGCGACCTGGAAGTTTTTTGATTTAATTTAAATTAATTGATTTATAATATTTTTTTTTTTTTTTTGTTTTTCTAAAAATTCCTTCTTTTGTAATTGGCTAATTTTACCGCGCTCTTTTGTTTGACTTGTTTACATTTTTAGCACCTGCATTTTTTTCTTTAATCTTTCTATTATAATTTTATTTGCCAGCCGTCTATGGAATTTTTTCTAATTAAATCACACCCATTTTTTCTGGCCTATTTAAGCTCTTTTACATTTCCCCTTTTTTTAGCTTTCTAATCAGCTCAGTGAATTCCCTTTGGCCTCTTTTGATTTTTAATTTGGAAGAAATAAATATTTAATTTGGAATTTAAATTTGTTGGAACTAGGAATAGGCTTGGATTTGCTTGGTAGAAACCTTGGTCTTGAGATTTCCGCACACGAGTTGAATGATACCAGAATCGTCGAGATTCGGCAATATTAAATTGAGTTAGTAGCTAAAGGGCAAATAATTTTACCCCAGGATAAGTAATTTAAAAAAACAAGAATTTTAATTTTTGCTTTGACTTAAATTAACTAAATATTTATAAAATTATTTTATTTTAGGTTGATTTTATTCGTGGAATTTTACTGTTAGTTGTTTATGGTGAAGTTAGTTATAAAGCTCACAAAATTGATCCGATTTTTGTGAAAGTTGTATTGGCAACGCAAGGTTACAAAATAGAAGAAAGACAAAACATAGATTTAAAAATTATATTAAGTTTTAAAACTTCCTTTTGATTGATAGGAAAAGGAATCTCTTACTTGGTTGGCGGTTCCTGGAGAAAGGAGGGTAACCGGAACCGATTCCCGAACCGAAACTTTAAGGGTTCCGGGTACCGGGAACCGACAACCTTAATTGACAGTAAGAAAGGGATTGTTTTTGAGACTCAAATAGGTACCCTAAACCTCAGACCCTACTATAGAAAGACATATAGCTATACATATATAGCCTACTTATAGCTACCTATACAATCGGATTAGGAACCATCCTCTTTACTTTATTAATTTAAGGATTAATGGACTGATGGAAAAAATTAAAAGTGCGAACGAAAATTTTCACGATAATAAAATACCCTTAAACATTTTCGAAGAACTTTATTCTACTAAAAAGGATGAAGGATCTTCTTCAAATCCTAAAAAAGAAGCATTAGACCTTGATTTGCATTTGTGAAACTAAATTATTTAAAAAGAGAGATATTTAAGATAACTATGTCGTAAAGACTATTATATATTTAAAATTTTGGCCTCTCACGTTTTTTAGAATGTAAACTAGAGATCGGTGCGGGACGGAAGCTCACGCGGGATTTTGCGGGATCCGCACAAGCAATCACGCATTTTTTGGATTTGAAGGATTTTTGAGGATTTTGAGGATTTACAGAATTTCCCGCGGGACCAGCATCTGTCTTTAAAAAAAATCCAGCAAAAAAATCCCGCTCGTTTTAAACAGTGATTTCCTTTATTAATACCATATTTTACAAATTTAAAGTAGGAAATTCTTTTATTTTTAAAGCAAAAATGTAGTTTTTTATATTTTACTCCTAGTTGATAAAATGTTTAAATTTTCTGATTTTTTCAAAACAAAAGTACTTCTTATCATAAGTCCATCCCGGCCGATAAATGGGAGTATAAAGCAAAAAAACTCTATTATCGAGAAAACTCTATTTCTTGGAAATTTTTAGAAGGCCTCTCTTAGGTAAATGAATTTTCCATAAAATAGAGGTAAAAAGATCAA
The DNA here is from genome assembly GCA_000172435.1 of Meloidogyne hapla. Taxonomy (NCBI): domain Eukaryota; kingdom Metazoa; phylum Nematoda; class Chromadorea; order Rhabditida; family Meloidogynidae; genus Meloidogyne; species Meloidogyne hapla. The sequence goes on along the minus strand of ABLG01000008.1, from coordinate 94,844 downwards.
CTAAAGATACAAGAAAAAATTTTAAGAAAAATAAATGTGTTGGCCATGTTATTGATACTTTAAAAACTAATAAAAAAAAAAGAAGTAAAAAAGTATGAATATAAATATTAAAATATAAAAGCTTTGAAAAGGCAGATAAAAGCTTAATTGAAAATTCATAAGCGTGTGAGTGTGAAATGAAAAAGAAAAAGCCGTCTCATTGACTTTAAATTAAATATGCTTTTTTGTGTTAACATTATTGTTTTTATTATTGAGAGAAAGTCGTAGACAAAAATTTTAAAAATTAACCTTAACTCAGCCTATAAGTGACTCACCAAGGGAGTCTAGAATTTATTATTCTAGTGCTATAACGAGAGGTAACATTAATAATAAAGTTTTTTATATAATATTTTAAAGGCAAAAAACATGCTTCTAAACATTTTAATAAAAATAAAAAAACATTGATCAGAATATTTTATACGTATATTGCTACGCATTTTTTCTTTTTTGTCTACCCCCCAATATTTTTCAAAATTTTTCTCTATCTCCACTAAAGATTTTTTTGGTTGTCAATAATTTTATCACGCGTAATTGATTAAATAGCATTTTAATAAAGCATTTAATAGCCCTCAATGGCAATTTTATTCACAAAAAATTTTTTTATTCAAAAACCCCAACTCTTATAATGAAGATAAATATAATGTTCGTAGTAATTTTTCTGTTGTTTATGTTACTTTTTGAAGAACATAAATGTGTGCGATCTAGAGGAGGTGGAAGAGGAGGAGATGCAGGAGGGGATGTAAGAGTTGGTGAAGGACGAAGAGGATGTGGAAGAGGAGGAGATGGGAGTGGAAACGGAGGAGCTGAAGGCAGTGGAAGTATAGAAGGAAGCGAATTACGTAAGTTTCTTAAAATAAAATAATGAAACGGATATCCAGCTGGTTAGTATTTAAAACGCTTAGGCGGGTAATTAAGATCTATAAAAAGAAAGCAAAAGTCATTCACAATAGCCCATCGATAGATACCTTCTTCTAATAGAACGACATCTCTATTTTAACGACAGTCTCTAATATAAAGATTGGAGAACGTCGTTCTATTAGAAGAAATATTGTATCTTTACGCAGTTTAAACTTTTTTTAATCTCATATTCCAACAATTCTATATATAAAATATTTAATCACAAATATAAAATTAATTTTTAAAAATATTCAGACAACACGATATATTTAAAAAACGCAAAAGATGAAACTAAGAAATCTCTAAAAATTCTCGAAACAAATATAGCAACTCTTGGAATTTATTTACAATCCTTAAATAAGACTAAAAAGGATTTAACAAAATCAAAAGAGTTAGATAAACAAATCGTAGTAAAATTATGTCATATGTGGGATGTTATTAAACGTAAAAATAGTCAACAATTGATGAATAATTATACACAAGAACATCAAGAAAATTTGGCCAAATCAAATAAAGAATATTCTCAAATAGTAAAGTATGCAAATTATATTTATGCATTAGAAAATGAGGTAGAAAATATGTTTAATCAAATGATAGAAAAAAAAGCTCGGGTGAATGTATATTTACAAACTTTGGAAAATCCTAGGTTAATACAATATCCTGTGTTTTTTCAACAGTTGTCTCAAGAGAATTCTGTTATTCATTTCATGAATAACAGAATGCTGCGAATGCTTCATGAAGCAGATCAACGTTGTATATTTTACTCTCATTTAAATCAACCTCCTACATATCAACATCAAGCTATTCACCCACAAAACATCGAGATTGGTCACCAACAGACCAATGAAGGTAATTGTTCTATTTTTAATTTTTGAGTAGAGAGTTCAAGATAAAGCTGTTATAATAGTGTTGTTAATTGTGTTATATCGAAGAATCGTTATAATTTTTTTTTTAAAATTGTGATTACTGTAGTGGTTCATACAAAATAAAAATGCACAAAAATTAGAAATGTTTTTAATTATTTTCCAAAGGAAAAAAATCAGCAGTAATAAACCTTTCTTACCATTTTGATCCTTTTTTGGAAAGGAAAAAATCCGAAAATAATATCCACAATAATATCTATTTATAATTATAGATAAAATTTACAACTTCTTTGGAAATGAGACAGAAAATGGTGAAAATAATCAGCAACACAGCCAAACAGAAGCTGGTCACTCAGATCATCATAACCTTGGTGTTGATCTATCACTTCAACTTCATTCTGGTAGCAGTCAATCATCTCAATATGGAGCAGTTGATCCATCGTTTAACTATGGGGGAAGTTCTTCAAATCAGAACAATTATGGATATCCTCAACCACATTATGGATATTACCCACCTAAAAATTGAGATTAGGTTAATGTTGAAGGACGTTATTTTTATTGAAAGGATGTTATTTTCTATGGGAAGAATACAAACTTGCTATCCACTTTTAAACACTATTTAGTAGGGCATTTCTGAATTTGTGGGCCTTTTCCTCCACAATTTAGAATCTAACGGAAAACTAAAAAGTTAACATCTTCACAATTGCCATTAGATAGATTTCCTCCTATTCACAAAAATCGAGTAAACTTTGAGAATATTTCTCTTTGATACACCCATCCGTCAACTCTATCCTTCCAAACTTTTCTTAGATATTTCATAAAGTAGACATATTTTCATTAGCTTTTGATTAGCTATCCGCTAGCTTTTAGCATTTTAGCAGGCAACCTGCAAATGTCCCTCCCCGAGCTGACACCCTCTCAATTGATTCCGAAAGTAAACAAAGTAAATTTATTTCTTTCATTATTACAATTTTTACTATTTAAATACTGTAGTCGATAAATTCTTTTTAGATTTGTTTATTTTTGTTTTTTAATATTTAACAAATATATCTAAGTACATTTATCTTAATAATTACAATTAAGTTGAACCTTTCCCGATTGCCGTGGGTTAAACACATCCGACTTGCACTTTTCTAGAGACTCAGGTTCGATGCCTGGCGGCAGCTGGTGGCCGGTTTAGTGTAGTCCCTGTATAGCACTTACACAGGTGGCACGCCCTGAGTGTGGAGGTAATCGGGTCTAGCTTGCTTGTAAATCCCGAGCCGGCAAAGGTATTGACACATTTACTAACAAGTATATGTAAATCCTTAACACTCCCCCTCCACATGTAAGTGCCTAAAAGCCTTTGTGGTTGAATTAATTACATCATAAAAAAGTTTTTGTTGTATATTGACAATAGATAAATGTCCACTACTATGTTAACTAACAAATGTGCTTTATCACAAAGTAGAAATACAACAATAGGGCTACCCGACTTTTGAAGGCCCGACGTTAGAGGATATTAGGTTAACTTTTTTTGTATTGTTTGTAAAATGTTTTGGGTTAAAAAATTAATCTTGAAATTGGCTCCTACACATTTCGGTAATGGTATTCGCTATGCTCTGCATCTCTGGCTTTTGTTCGAAATCGATGTTTCCGGGTTCGGGACATAGGCCCATGTGGTTCTGGATATCATGCGTAGGCTTATTAATTTTATCATATTTTTTGATAATCTTTTTTGATAAGGATTTAGGGAAAGCATATCGAAATTACAGAAAATTTACCATTACCGAAATGTCGGGACACGTTGAAATTAGGCTTCATTAAGAACAACAAAATAGGCCAACTTGGAGATAGAAAATGTCGTCATAATATACTTTCCGGTCGAGATTTCATTAATGTCCAACCCTACAATTTTCATATAAACAACATTTGTCTAAAAAGTATTGAGTAGCATCGCTTAGACGTAAATAAATGTTATGAAATTTTATATTTTTTGTCTATCACCCACTGTTTATTAAAATTATTTATCTATCTCCACTAAAGCTTTTTGACTGTCAATAATTATATCAGACATAAATGAATAAATAGCACTTTAATAAAGCATTTAATAGCATTTATTCACAAAAAAATTTTTTATTCAAAAACCCCAACTCTTATAATGAACATAAATATAATGTTCGTAGTGATTTTTTTGTTGTTTATGTTACTTTTTGAAGAACATAAATGTGTGCGATTTAGAGGAGATGGTAGAGGAGGTGCAGGAGGGAGTGGAAGAGGTGATGGAGGACGTGGAAGAGTTGGTGAAGGACGAAGAGAAGGCGGAAGAGGAAGAGGCGCAGGAGGGCGTGGAAAAGGACGTGCAGGTGGTAGCGGAAACGGAGGTCCAGGAGGGATTGGAAGTTTAGAAGGAAACGAATTACGTAAGTTTATTAAAATTAAGATAATTAAAAGGATATCAAGCTGGTTAGCATTTAAAACGCTTAGGCTGGTAATTAAAATCTATAAAATAGAAAACAAAGTTATCCCCAAGTAACCATCGTTATATAGGTTAGATTCCTACCAGGAGCTAAACTTTTGCTTAATTATTACTACAACAATCCTAAATTTATAATATTTAATCACAAATTTAATTTTTAAAAATATTTAGAAGGCATGTTAAATTTGCAAAACATTAAATATGAAACTCAGCAATCTCTACAAATTCTGAATGCAAATATACAAACTATTGGAAGTTATTTACAAGATATAAATAAACAAATTTTACAAATAACACAAGATACGTTTTTTACGCCTACTCCTTTATTTCTTCAAAAATTGACTCAAGAGAATATTGCCATTCAAGCAATGGGACGTCGTTTGGCGCAAATACATTTGGAACTATTTCAAAGTCATCAACACGGTATATATCAACATCAAAATGAGGCTGGTCCATCAAATCAAACTCCTTCAAGTCAACCTCCTTCAATTCAACTTCCTTTAAATCAACCTCCTTCAAGTCAACATCCTTTAAATCAACCCCCTTCATATCAAACTCCTTTAAATCAACCCCCTTCATATCAAACTCCTTTAAATCAACCTCCTTCGTATCAACCTCTTTCAAATCAACTTCCTTCATATCATCCTCCTTTAAATCAACCCCCTTCAAATCAGGCTCCTTCAAATCAACGTCCTTCAAATCAGCCTCCTTCAAATCAGCCTCCTTTAAATCAGTCTCCGTATCAACACCAAGCTGTTCAATCACAACATGTCGAAGGTGGTCATTCCAACCAAGCTACTGATGCAGGTAATTTTTCTATTTTGTTTGAAATAATAAGTTGAGTATAGGGTATACTAAGGTGCGTTGCATAATTAGCCAAGCTTTTCTAGTTTTTAAATAGATTTCCCATGGAGACAATTATTACAGAGGAAGGTTGAAACAATAATTACACAGGGTAGTTATTGAAAAATACAGTAGATTAAGAATTAATAAGAAATATTAGTTATTACCATGCTTCTCCATTTGGGACCAAAAGGCCGATTGTGCTTGACTAATACTTTAGCTTATTCGTTCTGATTTTTGTATTGTAATAAACCCAGAAATAATTTTTAAAATTCAGAATGGCTATCACATTCCTTCTTTGTCTTCCCCTCTTTACTTAATAAACTTACTTTTCACCCAAATCCTTTAGGAAAATAAATGATTTACAGAAAGGAATTAAGTCTGAGACTTAAGCTAGAGAGAGCTATTAACAAAGTTACGGCAATTTTTAGGGAGAGGGTAATTAATTGAGATAGTGTAGTTGTTTTGATAAAATATGGTAAATAGAATACTAATTAAAGTTTTTAACAGAACATTCATGGATACAAACACTGCTTAATAATTATGAGGAAAAGTTACTATTGATTAATCAATATGCACAAATTCATGATAATGTTAAAGAAATCCCAGTATTTATATCCGACAATAATAAAATTATTCGTGCTTTAGATCAAGCGATTGGAAATAACAAACGATTTAAGGAACACCTTCAAGTTATATATTCTGATAATGTAGATTTAATGCGTTTGAGTAAATTAGCTATTGGAAAGGAGGAAAAGATGGACGAGTTACAACAACATTTACTACATAGTCTTGAATTGTTTAAGAGAATAAAGCCATTTCTCTCAAATGAACATCACAATCAACATGGGCAGGTGCAAGATATTCAGACTCATCAAAATTTAGCAGATCAATCATCTTCTGAAGCTGATTCATCAACTCATCTACAGTATGGTGCCTCTGCATCATATCACCCACACGGAGCTGTTCAAGCACATCAAAATTATTATGGACCTGTTCCATATCAGCAGCACAATTATGGAACTGGCCCTTCCGATGCCCTTCCGATCGACCCAACTAAGGCGCTGGAGGCAGAATTGAAAAGAAAGAGAAAATTTTGAAACTGAAAGACATAAGTTCCATTAGAGACATATGCTGTTTCTCTTACAAAAATCCGAGTAATTTGAGATTTTTTCTCCTCGATACCCTGTGTGCCTAAAAAAGACTAAAATAGCTTCTCCTCTCCAATTAATTTATAAGGAGGTTTGTCTAGTTTTCAACAATAACTTTTAACTGAATTATTTTCTGTCCCACCAAAATTTTATCGTGAACTGATAATCGTAAATTATCATTCTCAATTTATTTTAATCGTAAATTATTATTAAGCGAGCTCCGTATTCTCTAAAATTGAAAGACCACTCCAATTTTTTGACATATTCTAATAGAACCATTTGAGAAATTAATGAAATTGAACGACACCTCAGTTGACCCTCGGTTGAATGACCTCCAATCAGTGTTTGGAAATTCAGATTTTGCTCGTACATCGTAATCGTCTTCGTACAGTCTATTCTTTGACCCCGTACATAGGACTTCGTATCAGCCTATTTTTGGACTCGTACTTCGTAAACGAGTACAAGTAAGAATTTTGGTACGAGATTCCAAACACTGCCTCCAATATAATTTACCCGTTTTGTGGGTATTAAAATAAAGTAAACTTTCATTTTATTAGAGAGAATACGGTATTATCAATTGAGTTAGTTAAACAATTTATCTAAAGTCTAAAAATCCTAAGATTCCTGAACTATAACCGGAAGGACAATTCATCTTTCTGGAACTCTATTAAATATTTATTCAACTCTATCATGTACATTTCCTTATTTCTTTAATAACCCCGCTTGTAGATAATTATTATTTTTTGTATTTTTATCGAAAAATTACGGTATTTTATTATTAAAAATTTTAGTCTTTATTTTAACTTTATTTAGATAAATTTTGAATTTTTTTTATTTTACTTTTATTAAAAATTTATTGTGTAAAATTCTGAAATTGGTAATTATTTTTTGTTGTTTGTATTAAGTTCCATAGGATTTTTTCGAAAATAAAATTTCCAGAAAATTCAAGTTCTCTAATAAAATTCATTGGCAACTTAGAAAATAATCAACATCTGAGTTGTATCCTCCGGCCAGATTCCTTTTTCATACCAAGTGGAAAAGTCGCTCTGATCAGTCCAAAAATATTATATTAATTTAAACAACAAATCCCTTTAATAAATAATTGCTGCCTTTATGTTTATTTTAAGTACACCAAAAACAATATGCAGTTGAAGTCGTTATAGGCCCCTCCAATATGGACCGGCCGATATGTAATAATTGGGGGTAGTTCGGAATTTTCAAAAAATTTCATAGGATATCCATAAGGCACTCTTTTACAGTGCCACAGGCGAGAACTTTTCAAAACTAGAGCATTCCCTCTGTTTCTCTTTATCGTTCAGTTTTTACTTCAACAAGTTTTCCCTCGTCACAAATGTTATAGCCTCATTTATTAGCATTTAATAAAAATAAACAAAACAGTATTGATTAGTATCTTATACACATAAATAAATGCCACGAAATTTTTTATCTACCCCCCCCCTCACCCACCCCCACACACGCTATTTTTTTTTAAAATTTTACTTCTATCACCAATAAAAATTTTGGCTACCAATAATTTTATCACAACTAATTGACTTACGTATAATAACGATTTCTCTAAGATGTATGGTGAAGGCAGCCTCATCACACTTAATTTTGTTCGCTAAGTTTTATTAAAATGCCTATACTAACCCCTAAATTTTTAATTTTTTTAAAATAGAAAAAAACAATTTTTAACTTAACATCCAAGATACGTACCCTTAAAACTTTTTAAAGACGCCCATCGGGCGTCCCTTATGGCACTTTATCTGACATTTAAATAACCTGCTTCCAAAATTAGTAAAAAAATGGACTTCTTGCAGGAAAATGCCAGGAAAGACCTTTGGCCAGGAAAATGCCGGGAAAATCGACTTTTTACCAGAACAAAGACATGTTCAAAAAATATCACTGAAATATCAATATTTAGTATCAAAATGTGATTTTTCCGTTCCTTTTTCGATCAAAAATCCAAAAACAGGATTACTATTAGAGATGGAATTTCCATCTCTAATAGTAATCCTGTTTCCATGTGATAAAAACCCTCTTGATAGTTTTGTCGGTTAGACAGAATCCTTTTACCGAACCGGAAACGGGAAAAAAGAAGAAGGTGATGTTTTTCTTCAAATGCCCCACCTCTTGATAATCTTATCAGGGTGTAGTGTTACCCCCATTTATCAGCATAGGGTAATTTTTATTTTTAAATTTGTTGTTTGATTTTTATTAAATGATAATAAATATTAAATCCAGTTATAATTTCTTCATATTAAAGAAAAAGACTTGAACTTATTAATATGAACATAAATATAATTTCAATTGTGTTATTTGTGATTTTGTTGATGGATTTCATTGAGAAGGATAATTGTATGTATGCAACAGGAGGAAGTGGAGGACAAGGAGCAGGAAGCGGAGGATATGGAGGAGGATATGCAGGAGGACAAGGAGGAGGTCGTCCTCCGTACGGTAGAGGAGGAAGTGAAGGACATGGAGGAGGAAGTCAAAGAGGAAAGAAAAGAGTGGCTGAAAATAGTATTTCTGCAAAAAGGAATGCTTATATAGAACAGCACGGGCAAGAAGATGTTAATAAAATTTATCATCCAGAGGTATCTGTGCAAAAACAGTTGATTGATGATTATAAGGGTAAAAATAAGAATTTCGGAACAGCGCATGATACAATTGTGAATAATAAGACATCTATAAAACCCATTCTTGATAAAATTGATGAAAACTTATGGGTAATTTTATAGTATTTTTTCATAAAATTACCCTCTCTCAATTATAATTACCCTTCCCTAGTAATTACCGGTACTAAACGATAATTATCCAATTTTTATTTTAGGTCGATTTTATTCGTGGGGTGTTCTTATTAGTTGTTTATTGTGAAGTTAGAAGTACAGCTTTAAAAATTAATGATGGTTTTATAAAATTTGTATTGGCAACGCAAGGATATAAAATAGTCAATAATATAGGAAGGTAATATTTTGAATAATAAACCAAAAATTGAAAAAGAAAAAGTCTCTTTGGAAAATTTGTAAAATGATTATTTTACCAATTATTTGTTGTTATTAAACAGGCTGAGACCGAGAATTTATAAAGGTTTATTCAGTAGATGGGAAGATTTGAGATGTTTTAGTTACTCATTTTTATTAAAATGTCCCCTAATTTCTTATATTTTAAACGTCAAATTGAGGAAGGAAGTCTGTCAATTATGAGCCTTTTGGGGCGGCTATTTCTGCTAAAAAATAAATAAAAAATTTTGGCGGTCCAGTACCGGTTGGCGGGTGGCCCAGGTTGGCGAGTACCAACAAGTACCCAGGCGAGTATAGGAAAATCAATCAGACAATCTGATCAGGAACCAACCACTTTATTTATTATTTTAAGACAGATAAGCAACGATAACGTTACTTTTGCAAATCTTTTGCAAAACCTTTACGGCAAAGAATTACCAAAGAAAATAGACATAGATATCTTTAGAGAATATTTTGCCACAAAAAAGGAAACGGGTGAAGGATCTTCTACCAAAAAGACTTTGAAATTTGATTTGAATTCCATACCTGATGATTAAACAACAATGGCTTATGAGTAAAAGTTGAAAAAGGGGATGATTTTAGTATTTATTTTCTGTCTGGATTTTGTTTATTTAGACTTTTAATTTGAAAAATCTGAGTCTACTCCAGTCGCCGAAACCCTTTTATTTTTAGTTTCCTCTAAATTAATACCCTGGGGCCAATTTCTCACATTTTCCAAACATGGAAAAATTAGAGAAAATTGGAGAAAAATGCTTGGAACTTGGAAAAGTAAACGTTGGAACTTAAAAATACTTTTTCCAATTCCAAGTTTGGAAAAGGAGAGTAATAGGCCCCAGGGGAATATTTTTTCAAGCAACCTCCAGAGAGGAATTATTTTAGAGGAAATAAGGGACTTTTCTTTCTCTTTCACTTTACTAATGAGTGACTCGAGATTTAGAGAATATTCCTCTCGATTCCAACAACTTCCCAAAAGTCTTAGAAATTGGAACTTTTTTAACATTTAAATTTAAAAATTAGATTATTGTTTTAAACAATGTAGTTTTTATTTTATTTAGATAAAGTTTTAAAACGATTATATTTTATTCAATCGAATCATGTTACAGTCAAATCAACTGAAGGGATTTTATACAAAGCCCTTTGTCAAGTTTAGTATAAAAGCCATTAGTGTTAACTAGCCAGGAGCGAGTCATTTTTGTATTTCGAATACGGATAAAGCTTTGTAAGTGTACGTCGAGTCCTTAAAATGAGAGATTACCTTCTTTTAATTACCCTCGCCACGGATAAGTTGGGATAATAATTAAATTAAATACGTTATACTTCCTTCTGAGTTTCAATACTGTATTAACATTATTATTATTTTCTCCATTCCTTTTCTTATTTTCGATAAAATTATGATTCGTGAAATAATTTAGTGAAAACTATTTTGTTTTTTTAATTATCTTGAGCTAACAGGACTGGGTAGTTAGTATAATCCAGGATTTGGCTGGCCATGTTTTAATGCATCCCTCTAGTATATCCGACTAATACCGTATTTTATCGATTAATTAACTCCTCTCTCAATTACCCTACAAGAGCATGCTGAAACATTAATTACACCTCAAAAATAATTACCCCTCAATAATCTCTATTAACTACCCCCTCTGTAATAAATACCCTCTTAGCCAGGGCGGAATATTATTTTTTCCATATAATTTTCCATATTATAATTACGGTAGGTATCAATTAAAAATTTTTTGCACGTTTATACAAAAATGAATTTTTAAAATTCAAACAAATATTTACAAATCTATAAATAAAAATATTCCTATTTGTACAAAAATTGATAAAATGATAAAATATTAAAAAAATAAATTTTCTTCTACACAATATATAATTTTAAATAATTATTAAATAGCTTCGGGTTTTTCCATATTATTATTGTGAGTATCTTCATGACGGAAAAATGCGGAGATTAAGCCGTCGCTTACAAACAGACCACACGAAAGAAGAGAAAATATCTTTAAAAATTTAAATTTTTTTTTGAAATTTTTTAAAAATTCTCTACCCCAGCCAATGCCCATCCATTTATTCCACAGTGAGTGTCAAAATAATTTCCCATTGAATTGAAATTGCGGCGTAACAATTGACTTTGGTAAAAATCGTCGAGCCATGGGCAGGCACTGTAATGCATTTCGAGACCAAAAATGAAAAGGGCTACAGGAACGCATCCAAAAGCGTAGAAAATACACTAAAATAATAAAAATAAAATTTGAATATTAAGGGATAATGTGAAATAGATACTAGATGTAAATGCCTTATTTTAATTAACTCACCAGACTTGGGCGGATAAGAGAGGCTGAGTCCCTGAATCAGGTCTAGCTTACTTGATATTCCGAACTTCTATGTGGAGGAAGATATATCATTAAAAACCCCTCACAATACATTTAGGTGCCTTTTTTGTTAATTTATCTACCGTATTCTCTCAAATAATTACTCTCTCCATTAATTACCCTCCAAAAAATTTTATAATACCCTTTCTCAACTAATCTCGAATAATTTACAAGTTGAGAAATAATTACCCAGGGTAATTAATCAGGGCAATAAAAAATTTAATTAACTTACAATCATTTTTGAGTGTTTAACATGAAGGCAATGAACTGTTTGAAGCAATACTGTAGCTAATAGCATTGCTATGGATAGGAAAGCGGCACAAAATTGACCTCTAAAATGAGGGTTATTGAAATTATTTAAATCAAAAATTATAAAATTTACGTTAAACGCATCTCAGAGAATGTTAAAGGCAATTCCTCCATGGAATAAATTGGTTGGTAATTCCTAAAATATATTTAATTTCAACAAAATTCAAAAAAATTTTGCAAATCCTCAGGTCCATTTTAGAGAGGGTTTCACTACATAGGGAGTATTTTGGGAAATGAATCTTTTTTTGGACATGCAAAAGGGAGGGACCGTGGGGAGGGTTCATTATAAAGAATAATGGACCCTTCGCTCTTTATAATGAGATTTACTATAGAGGCAGTTCATTATACGAGAGTGACTTTTAATTTAATAAATTCTTTACCATTTATCGAGTGTGAGAAACAACGTTAGTTTTATTCCATTCCTGTCATGATATACTCCTACACCCGTGAATATTAGTAGATTGACTAGAATGAGGAGTATCTGGTTAAAAATATAATTTTAAATTAGTAAAAATTAAAAATTAATTAATTTTAATTAATCACTAAAAATAAATATTTTTAATAATTACAATATTAGCCATCCTTAAAGTAAAAACAATGCGCGAAGTATTAACGTCATTCCGGCGCCTATAAATTACATATTATTGAGATTAAAAAATGATTATTAACTAGAATTATAGATAAGAATCAGAATTTTCCCAATTATTAATGAAGGGGTAATTATATATTGTTGGGGTAATTTTTTTCAAATTTGAGGGGATATTTAATCTGCACTTGAAAGATTAAATAATAATCGAGTATACGGTATATTATGTTGAATTATGGCTTGATTTATTATTCTGATTTTTAACAATTCTGATTTATCAAAAAAACCCTCTCCCAACCTCCAATCCACTTCCGTTTCCAGCGCCTGTGCAACCAACATCAACCTATTCAAAGTGCCCGTAGACTGTCTATTCAAAGCAGACCGGTCTTGATATTTATTTGCACTAAGCAAAGAATTATCCAAAACTTTTGTTTGTCTACAACTATTTAAAGTTGTGTTTGTTGTTTTTGTGGAAACATTTTCTGAGCATTCAGCTAATTCTAATAATAATTTTGACTGGTTTTCTTCTTTAATATTTAAATTATTTAATCCATTCTCGTCTTCATCTAGTGTCATTTGTGTTATTTGAATGGCTGGGATGTCGCCTATAAAGGGCTGATTTTGTTGTAAATTTGGGTGTTTTGTGTTGGCGAATTTTGAGTGTTTTTGTTGTCTCTTTAATACGAGAAAAAAATTTTTTTTTGGCTTTTAAAGAGCTTGTCAAATAAAACAGATAGTTTCAAAATGATTAAAGAAATGTCAGATTTTTTGGGGGAGAAGTTTCATTTTAAAGTCTCATTCACTCAACACTAGGTAGACGTTAGATTTCATAGAATTTGACACATTACTTGACAGTCAACCCTCGATATGGTGACCCCTCGATTTAACGAACCTCTCGAAATAACGAACTTTTCTCTAAACCCTGACTAGGAGTTCTCCCTAAAATGACTCTAGTTAACGAACCTCTCGGTTTAACGAACTTTTTCTTCGGTCCTTTCGGGTTCGTTATATCGAGAGTTGACTGTATATGGAAAAAAATTTTCAGGGATATTCCAAGATATTCTTATATAAACAGTAGGCCGAACACTTTGGCCTACTGATTATCATAAAATTAATAGCTTTTACGATACTTTTAGAAAAATCATAAATTTTGATTTTATGAAATTTTGACATATTACTGTACATAAAAATTTTTTTTTAAATATTCCATGAAATTCTTTTTTAATTAGGGTCTAAAAATAAAAAATTTGAATAATTCTAATAAAGTTTAATAAGAAACCAATTACCGTATTTACTAAAATACAGCCCCCGGGGGCTCTAAGTTTCAACCATCACCCAAGGGTTGTACGGTCACTTAAATACCAAGGGGGGCAGTATTTAAGTGAGGGCTCTATTCAAGGGGATTGTATTTTAGTAAATACGGTATTCTTGTAGAGAGTTATTATGGATGAGTAATTAAGAGAAGGATAATTATTTGAGAGAATACGGTATTTATTAGAGAATGGAAACTTGAAACTTCGGGGCTGTTTCGGGGTTGGAGATTAAAGTTTTTCAGGGCTGGATTCTCAGGGCTCAACCCCGTAAAATCGAAAACTACAAAAACGTCGGGGTTTGGGACAGGATCCCAACGAACCCTGTACAGGGTCCTGTCCTGTGCCTATCTCTAGTATTTTATAACCTAATTTTTAATAATTTTTAATAATTATTAAAATTTATTTACCTTATTATTATTGTTATTAGTAATTTTCTCCATTTAGCGGAAGTAAAATTAAATAAATAAAAATATTTTTGTGTTGTGTATTTTATAAAATTAAGTCTTTTATTTTCTGTTTTTTAAGCTGTAAATTGACACAATTATGCAGTGAAAGCAAAAAATAATTTTAAAGAAAAAATATATCAAATTGCTGGTAATTACGCAAAAAACACTTTTTTTGCTTGGAAAATCTGCAGAAAAATTTTTATTTTTTAATTATATATTTTTTAAGTTGAGTGAATTAAAAATTATTTTAAAAAATTAATTTTAAGGGGATTAATAAAAAAAATATATTTTTTAAAATGTTTATTGAAGCCTTATAAAATTATTAAAGAGAGAATCACTTCAATTTAAATTTAATCTTTTGCTATTAATTATTTTTTGAACTATTATTTTTTGTTGAAAAAATAAATTAAATTTTTCTCTCTTAAAACGAAATTGTTATGCCCTAAATATTCGATATTGTTAATCTCGAAAATGTGCTTGATTATCCCTATCTCTTTTCGAAGACAGCCTTCATAAATTTAAATAATATTACTGGGGTATACCAAAAGAACGGATAAATCAAAACAACGGTTAAATTAATATTAGGCTCTGTTTAAACTAAATTATTTTACATTAAGTCTTAATTTCTAGCTATTGAAAATATATCCTGGGTGGCTATTTGATGAAACTGTCATTAAATTTCTCTTATCGAATGGTGTTTAGATATAATAAACTATAGTTAACTCTCGTTATACCATTACCGTAATGTAGGTAACATATTAATAGTTATAATGTCGACTTATAGGCATTTCCGAGATTATGTTTTATTTCGAAGAGTTGATTGGGTGAAATAAACAACGATTAGACCTATACCTATGGGATATTCCTCTTTAGGTGACGTTATAACGGAAGTTAAACAAATCTACATAAATAAAAATTTTTAAAAATATTAGAGAAATAATTTATAATAGCTAAATGCCTTAAAATAATTTACAGACTATATAGACTTAATTAGCTCAATTTGGCAAAAATATTAAATTAATGCGCAGGAAGTGCCAAATTATTTAAAAAATTTAAAAAAAATTTTAAATTAATTTTAAAAAAAAATTTTTAGATAAAATTAATGAGGAGAGGATTATCTTCACACCATTACTTGGTTTAATTCACTCACGAGACTAACAGAAAAAATAAATGGAAATGAGCAATAAAATAAATAAAAAGAAACCCTTATTTAAATCTTGGCATTAATATTAAAATTTATTTTATATTTTTTCTCATTACTTTGGCACTAAATAAAATATTTATTCAAATATTTTTAATCCGTTGTCGTTGACAGATTAAAGCCAAAAAGCTTAAATAATGAGAAAAATAATGCGCGACGATTTTGAGATTTGAGGGAGAACGGAAAATGAAGGGAAAAGGACTTTTATAGTTAAAATAAATGAAAAATAAAATATTAAGTAAAAAAAATAATTTTAGATTTTAATTATTTGTGAAGGGAAATAAATAAGAAGGAAGTGGAAAAAAAGAGGGGATTTAGTCTAAATAATATTGACATGAGTAAAAGGATTTCATTCGATAAAATTAAAAGTGAGCTTAAAAGAAGCTAAATAATTTTAATAAAACGATAAAATTAAATACTCTCGATATAATAGACAAAAGTGAAGATGGGAGGTCTACAGGGAGAGGTTACTGTTAGGATGTACTTTAAACTCTCGTTATAAGTGAGGATGAATTTAAAGGATATACTGTAACGAGGGAGTTCAATTGGGACTCCTTCGGGGTAAAGACAATCAAATATAATTATAAAATTATTTGTAAGCTCCCGTTATAACCCTGATAAAAGGGAATGCTTTCCTTTACTATCAGTATACTGAAAATAAATTGATAGGATGATAAGTTGAATATAGAGAGATTTTTAAAATATTAAAAAGCTGATTAAAAGGTTGACTCTCGTTATAGGGCATAACAAGAAACAATCGTTACACTCCCGTTATAGCCCCGCAACATGTGGGGATATGACGGGAGTTTATAGCCAATTTGAGGTACAGTGAAATATAGCGGAAGCTTTTCTTGGATGACAGATAATAGTGATATGAAGGCATGAGGTTATACAGGGAGAATTCAAAAATCTTTAAAAAAATTCAGAATTCGAGCTAAAAAATTTAAAAATAAATTAACAATTTTTTCTTTATCTTTTTTATGAGGGTGGCAGCAAAAAAAAATAAAAAAACTTAAAAGGAAGAAGAAAGAAGCGTTCGAGTAAAGACCAAATAAATAAAAATTAAAGAAACAATTTTTTAAATAAATTCAAATAAAAGAAAAAAAGGAAGGAAATAACGAAAAAGTTTTGTGGGTGAAAAGGCTGTCAATTAAGAAGAATGAACAGTGAGGGTGGTTTTTTTTATTCCAATTCTTTTTTTTAAATATTTATTATTCATGATAAAATTGTGTTTTGTTGTATTTTAAAGAATTTTTGAAGAAAAAATTGAAAAATAAAATTGAAGAAGCTCCTTAGTTAATTTTGGGTACACAAGAGTCTGAGACCCATAACTCAAGGTTGGGTGAATATTTTTTCATAATTTTTATATCATTCGATAGAGAATTAAATTTGCTACAAAACACAACTTAAAACAGAATTTTATGTTAAAACACAAAAAAGTTTGGTTCGAAAATAGTTAATCAACTTAGGTTATGATTAGAGGTGATACCGGTTCAAGACTCATAACTCTATCATAAACGCATACTTTTAACTAATTTTTATATCATTCGATAGAGAATTAAATTTGCTACAAAAAAGTCTTTTAAATCATAATTTTATTAAAGAAAACAAAGAAGTTATTGTCTAAAAACGAGCACTAATTAATCATATTTTACTAATTAATTTATAGTTTTTTGACCAAACATTTTTGCTTGACCAACGAAAATATTTTTTTCTTAGTATATCTTATAGCGTATTCAATTCTCTATCCAATGATACCAAAATAATTTTTAAAAATTTATTACAGTAAGGTTATGAGGGATAAAATCAGTTAAGGTTAGTATACATAAATCATTATATTAATTCAAAATAATTTGTAAAAAATTCAAAATTTAATTAAAATAAATTCATAAAAATCTAAAAATGTCTCTACATCATAGTTAAACTTAAATAAAATTATATTTGAAATAAAAAAAAATTTTCAAAAATTTTAAAGCAAAAAATTGCGTGCGAACCTAGCCATTAAATAAGATTTTTGCTCTCTTTAATTTTTTTATTTTAGACTTTAAAATTATAAAAAATTATTTTTGATACTATTAATTATAGAATTACGTAGATAATTTTTTCTATTTCTGTTAAAATAAAAAAAAAATTATTTTTAGTTAAACAAAGCCATTAGTGAGCTAAAAAAGGAAGGTTATTTAATGCTTTATCTTTTAGCAGCAAAAAAGGAATAAATCGAAGAAAAAATAAAAATAGAAATAAGGTAAATAAAAAAACGGAAACTGGGCCTCCTACACATTTTGGTAATGGTAACATACTATTTCGTATTTCTCTGCATCTCCGGCCACTGTTCGAATTCGATGTTTCCGGTTTCGGGAACAATGGTCTTGAAATCATGTATAGGCCTATTAAATATCATTAAAACAAACAGAAGCTGTTTTGACATTTAGTTGTCTTGTTAAGAATAGTAGTTTAAAAATTTGACTAATTTTGTTCTAATTACCGTAGTTTTTAATTGTTCAAATTTAAAAATTATTTTTAAAAAAATATAGACAAATTGTCAGTACTCTATTGACCATTTTGGAAAAGATATTTATTATTCCACCCAATTGTACGACTTTAAAATTTGTCAATTTTCCCACATATTTTAAAATAGACAAATTGTCTCAAACGACAAAATGCCAGATTTACGATATTTCGTGTTTAGTCCATAAGAAATAATTTTTTGTCCATAGATATTGTAGATAATCCTTTAATAGTTAAGTATACAAAAAATTAGGTAAGGTTTTATATGTAGAAAAAATTTTTTATGGAGGCATACATTTTGTCGTTTATAGCTAAATTCATTAGCTCTGGCTAGGAAAATGTAAAATTAGGCAAAATTTTAAACTAATCCATTTAATCCAATTTTGGTATCGTTGGATAGAGCCCGACGAGACGAGTCGAACGAGGTAAAGTTTGTTACGTTAGAATAATTTTTAAGAAAGAAAAACGGGTTTGAAATTTGACGTAAAATCACTAAAATGGCATTTTAGTGATTCTAAACTACATTAACGATAACAAAATTTTGGTACGATAGATTTTAATAATTTTTTGTATATAATTGATTAGAGTCTTATCTAAGATATCCCCAATTTGCTAATTGATTTAACAGCCAGAAGTCGAGTTATAACTTTTTAAGTTACGACGTCTGGAACAAAAATAATCGAATTTTTAAAATAATCCACTTAATCCCATTTTGGCATCGTTGGATAGAGCTCGATGAGACGAGTCGAACGAAGTATCATTTGTCTGTTTACGATAATTTCCAAGAAAGAAAAATGAGATTAAATTTAAGCGAAAATAGCTAAAATAGCCACCCCAGAAAGACAAAATGTCTCAAACGACAAAATGCCAGTTTTCGAATATTTCGGATTTAGAACTCAACTTAAAAAATTTGAACTTGGATATTGTAGACAATGCTATACTAAGTAAGTAAACAAAAAATTAGGCAAGATTTTATATGTAGGAAAAATTTTTTCTGGAGGCATACATTTTGTCGTTTTTAGTTAAATGTGTAAGTCTATTGCCATAGCTATTTTAGTGATTTAGCGCTTATATTAAAACTTAATTTTTTTAACTGATAAGTATGATGTTCAAATTTCGAAAGATAAAATTAAATATTTATTTATTATAATCTAACACTTGAACAAATTTGTTGACATTCTTGCATATTTAAAAAATTATTTAAATTTCCTCCACAACCAGAATATTCAAAAGAAACACATTGACCCTTTAAATTAAAATTTTAAAAATATTTTTAAATTTTTAAAAAACCTTTTCTCGACTAAAGGCATATCTTGTGTGTCTTCCACTACATGAACCTCTGTCTATTGAAAGAAGACAAAGAGCGGCTTTAGAAATAATTTTAAAAATTCATTAATATTTATTAAATTATTTTAATTGATTTTTATCCCTCGAAACAATTTTGGTTTTTACACTAGAGTCTCAGCATTTGGACATTAGAGTCTTAAGTTAAAATTCAGTCCAGGAATGAAATTTTTAAATTGAAATTTATCATGACATTTGTGTCTGAATAATCTGAATACCCTGAACATATGAATCTAACTATTTTTGTCATTAGAGTCTCAGTATTAAATTTAAGTCTATAAATTAATCTCACCAGGGCATATATTCTGGCACTCTTCAGATGTCAAAAAATTATTTTGATTGCCACATTTTCCATTATATTGGAACGATATACACTGTCTTTCATCGGCATTATAATACCTTTATAATGAAAATTATTTTTATTTAATTTAATTAAATTTGGACACTAGAGTCTCAAAATAAATTTTCTGTCTAGGATTGAAAGTCGATTTATTAAAATTAATATTCGAACCATCTCGCCAGCCCTGCATTTCCTGTGCCAGGTGCGAGTGGAACTGAGCAAGGATTTGTGGCTAAAAGTGGCATAAATAATATTTTTCAAAGGTTTATTTTTAAATGCCTCCAGGGCAGCAAACTGTAGTTTCTGGGACAGCTCCAAGATGACACCAAAAATTGACCTTAAATATTTTTTAAAAATTACTAAATATATCTAAAATTATTTTTAATATTTACAGGGCAAGTATCTCTATTTGTAGCAGAGCAAAAAAATACTTGGCCACTCTCACTTTTTGCTGGTTGACCAATACAGGGGTCTTTAAAAGAAATTAAATTATTATTCTGGGGTTTCAACTTTAAAAATTCTGATTTTTATTCTCATTTTAATCATAGGACTCTGATTTTATAATTCTGATTTTAAATTATTAAATTCTGATTTTCTAAAATTTTAATTCAATTTTCTGAACTTTTATTTCAGAACTTTTACAAAAAATGACCAGTTTTTTGACCATAACTTTTTGATAAATTATCCTAAAATTCTGAACTAAATCTTATTTTATAGCAAATTTAACTCTCTATCGAATGATACCAAAATCAAATTAAAATATTCATTTATTTAAAAGTTATGATTTTTGGAGTGAGCTCAACCCGCTTACATCTACAGCTCGAATAATTTGCTTTATAACGAGAAAACTCACTATCCAGAGGGAGACAAGCAAGTTGACAAGCTCTCTAAATTAAAATGCTTATTTAATTATAATTCTTATAATATTTCCTTAAAAATAAAATAAACTTACCAAAGTAAGAAAATTATTTTGGTTCCCCTTAAGTCCCTTATAGAAGAAACTTTTGCACGTTTTTGAAGCTGAATCATAATAAAAACGTTCCAATTGGGCAAACCCCTCTCCTGTAGACATTGGTAATTGACAAGGATTTGGATTTGCTTTAAAATAAATTTTTAAGAATTTTATTAAATAATTTTATCTAAAAAACAACGGTGCTACAGTACTCTTTGGATAATGAGAGAAATGTTTCACATTTTTTGAAGCATTATTCTATATTTTCAAATTATTTTGGATAATGTTTCAGATATTTAAAAAAATGTTTTTGATTTTTAAAAGCATTTTTCTGCTTATTGAAGCATGTATCCTATTAAATGAAGCAAATTTCTATTTATTGAAGCATGTTTCAGATAAATTGAAACACATCTAAACATGTTTCTGGTGTCAAATGAAGCAAGCTTCAGTTCAGTTTCAAATTGATTCAAATCTTTAGAAGCATGCTACAGATTTATTGAAGCTTGCTTCAGATTTTAAACTTAGGTATCAAATATTATTTAATACCATCAGGGCAGCAAACAGTGCTAGCTGTATTCGCCCCCACATGGCACCAATAATTATTTGGGCATGTATTCATTGATGAACTAACTGCACAGCTTTGTATGCGTCCATCAGCCCCAACAAAAGGAGTTCCTTTTTAAATTAAATTTTTAATATATAAATTTAAGGCCGTTTCTTCTAGAAAAGTGACCTATCAGAAAAGGGAGCCCTCCTTCCAAATAGAGCGATAAAAAATTTTACCGGAAGGACACGGGTTAGGAAGACAAGCTAATTGACACTCCTCAAGTGTTAAAAAATTATTCTGATTGCCCTTAAGTCCTCTATAAATAAATTGGTGGCATTGTTGTGTTTGGGGTTCATAGCCAAAACGAGGCAGTTGAGCTGTTCCTTCTAGAAAATTTTTATTTTTTAAATTTTTATTTATTAATCCACCTCCAGGCTCTATAGGCAATTGGCACTTATCTCCTTGATCTTCGATTTTTTTAAATATAAATTTTATTTATCTAATTTTAAACTACCTATAGGACAACAAACAGTTGTTTCTTGCGTACTTCCTATAAAGATATCATTAAATATCATTAAAATTACTTTAGACTCCGGTTATAAGAGCACTTCTAGGGACAGGCAATAATTGCCCTTATATCCTGAATAACATATATCTATATATTTTTTAGTGAAATAAATAGGTATTCCATGACTCTATAATAACTTGCCTTTATATACAGTGTAACAGTATATTGTCCAATGTGAGATTATTGACCTTATATCCAATTGAGCTATTAACCTATGTCCCAATTTATCCTAGATGTGATTTGTTTGCTGTTATATACGTTGCACTTATCTACAATAGAGTCAAAGTATCAGAGAACCATAAACCCCATTTTCAATTATACCCGATTGCCCTTATAACCGGAGTTACTTTTTTATTCTCATTTTTATTAAAAAATTGTTATTTCCGTTATATTTAATTTTTTATATATTTTTTTCGGAGTATGATTGATTAACATTGACATAAAAAGCATTAATGTCCGCAAAAAAGCGAAACAAAAAAGAGAATAAAAAATAATAAAATTATTTTTTTTACATTGTTTAAACATTTTTGAGGAAAATTTATTACCAAATTTATAATTAATTATTTTATTAAATTTTTTATTTAATTTATTACCTATATGACAGTAAAGATCTGTTCTGCCCTCACAAGCTTCTGGTCCAGGTTGACATGGGACTAATGGAAGTTGTATAGGTTGACGACAGGGGTTGGGTGGAGCTATGGGAATTTTGTAAAAATTATAATCAGAACTTTATGATTTTGTCAAAATATCCTGTTTTCTCTGAATGAGAGCATGCCACCCTACCGCGAGCACAACCTAACGCAGAGCCATAACTTTCTTTATTTAAGTCGAATCTCGTCAATTTTGGTACCTTTCGACAGCGTCTGCCGAGTTGTATCGAATCATATTAAAATTGAAGAGATAAGACTTTCATAAACGTACTTAATAGCTCTGAAGTAAGTCAGGCTCCGGTAGGTTGGAGTGTTCAGATTTTCTCTGTATTTTTTTAGAAAATTATTGCAGAATTACCATAACAAGCATTATTGCATTCTTCCAAAGTAACAAAATTATTTTGATTTCCTTTTTGTCCTTTATAAGTAAATTGACGACAACATCCAGCTGTAGCATCCCAAAACCACCGGGGTAATTGATAAAAGCCTTGGCCTGGATTACAAGGTTGAAGGCATGGATTTCCTCCTAAAGAGAATTTTTTGTTTCTGGAAAGTAAGATTTTAATATCTTTTATTTAAATATTTCTTTTCCGGTTGGAATCCGGAAATTTTTTCAAATTATTTTAGTATTCCCTTAAAAACTGGTAGAAAATAAATAAATTAAACAGCTCAATTTACTTAATATTAAATAATAGAAATTATTTTCCTAAAAAGGAAATAAGTCAAAAATTTGGAAATAAAGAGAAAATAGACAAAAAGAGCAAATAAAGAAAAAATATCGCTGAGGAGGTCCTACCAAGTTAATAACTTTTGGCTGGGACAGCCGTGCGCGAGTTTTATTTAAATAGGATTAAATTAAATTATATAAGAATATTTCTAGGGCTTAAAAGCAATCCTTTTAGAAGGAAATTAAATGTGCTTGTTTTTTCAACTCTTATTTTTATGGTTGTTAATTGTGAGAATTAAACAATCCAAAATTGAAATGGGTCATTTTCTTCAAAACGAGGTTTTAAATTAATTTTTAAAAACCTATTACGTAAATTTAATATTTTATTGGTGTTGTTAATAGTTAATTCTTAATAGTTATATAGTTTCCGGAAACTATTGGTTAGTTATCATTCTTCCGGAAAAATACAGTACCTTCAAGAAACTATTTATGAATTATACTTTTTCCGGAAAACTATATTATCCATTGAAATAATGGTTTCCGGAAAGCATTATTAGTTATACATCTTCCGGAAAAATAATTTCTTCTTATATATAATTAATATTTTCCGGAAAATATAAAATTATTCTCCAATAGTTTAACTCTCCCCTAATGTTAATTTACAGGACATTAGAAATACTTGGCCTAGATCAATGCTAAAACATTGTCTTGTTGCACCTAGCATCCCCTCACCTCGAAGTGGCCTTAATTGTTTTATTCATCAATTAGGATATGAACAATTATTAGTGGAAATATTAAGCAGGAATCCACCTATAATACGTTTCCCAGATTTTTTGGAGGAAAATCAGTTAAACAAAATTACCGAAAAATTGGACAACTCTGGGTAATGGTGATTAATTGAGTCTTTGAAAATTATTTTTTTAATAATCTAAAAATTTAGCAGTGTAGAATCTATGGGTGTTGAGGGTTTAGCCTACAGTAGTGGTCATAGAGGACGTCAAGCTGATGGATTATGGCTGAGCCATGAAGAGAAGGAAATTCGTCCATTGTATAGAAGATTAAAGAGGACTTTGGCTTTAAACCCAGCTATGGGAGAAGATTTTTTGGTAGGTTCAATGAACTTTTTAAATTTCAAAAATATTTTTGAAATGTTCAAAAAACCGCAAAAATTCGTAAAAACACAAAAAAAAATTTTCTCATCAGATTCTAAGTTACCAACAATTTGGGCATTATGCCCCTCACTTTGACCATCTGGAACCTATGCCAGTAGAATATGACGATGGTTGGTATGCCTACTTTGGAAATAGATTAGCTACAGCTCTTTTAATTGTAAAAACAGCAAAAGGCAGTTTTACAACATTTCCTAATTTAAATTTAACAGTTGGGCCGGAAAGGGGTACTGTAATAAATTTTTAAATATTAAACTTTAAATAAAAGGGGATTTATTATTATGGTTAAATTCCAACTCTAACGGAAGGAGGGAACAAAATGCATTACATGCAGCATGTCCAATTATTCAAGGCAGAAAAATTGCTGTTTCCCTGTGGATACGTAGCAATTTTCAGGCAAGAGTTATTTATTTTATAACTTTCCGGAAATATTTTATTTCCGGAAAAAGTTTAATTTATTTTAGTTATTCTTCCGGAAATTGTTTAATTCTCTTCAGTTAAAAATACTTTCCGGAAAATGTTTAATTTCTTTCCGGTTAATTTATCTATGTTAATATTTTCAGAATGCTCTTAAATGTTCATTAACTCACCCAGGTTATGAACCTGAAGATTTAATTAGAAGAATGCCCTATATTTATGAAGGACCAGAAGAAAGACCAGATATTCCTAATTGGATAATAAAATGAACTTTTATCTTTTAAATTATTTTTTGATAATTGTTTTAAATTAAAGTTTTTTTTTAATTTTACCAATTTCTGGGCAACAAAGGCTTGTCGTTGCATCACCTCCAATATGGCAATAATAATTTGCAGGACAAATTTTTGACTGTTCTGATGAACAATAACCTATATTTCCTTGACTGTCTCTTAAGGGAACTCCTACCGCGCAGGGATTTGCTAGAAAATTTTGGAATTTTTACAGGAAAATAATAATAATTGCCTTGACAAATTTGTTCACAATCCATTCTCGATAAAAAATTGTTTTCATTTCCCTGAAGTCCACGATAAGTGAATGTTTGGCACTGGCCAGCTGGTGCATAAAAGAACCAGCGTTGTAATGTAGAACTCCCAGTTCCGGAATTTAAGGGCTGCTGACAAACATTAATTTCCGCTTAAAATATAAAAATGTGGAAGCAATATTTTTATAGTTATTTTTCCGGAAGAGTTATATTTATTAAATTTAGGAAAATTATTTCCGGAAAAGTTTATATTTCATATATTTCCTGAAAAGTTTATTTTTTATATATTAATTTCTAGAAATACATACCTATTATATAAGTTCCGGAAAAGTTTATATTTATTATATATTTCCGGAAAATACATTTCCGGAAAAGGTTTATCTTCGTATCTTAAGTTTCTAGTAAATATATTTCCTGAAAATATATATATTTCCATAAAATTACCTGGTCTGTTACAGCAGACCGTCGTTATCGGACTATCACCAACATGGCAAAACTGTTGGTTTGAACATGATGAGGGGGATGTAGGTTGACATAGGAGTAACTGACTACTACCGAGAGCACATGGATTTGCAGGTGCCGATGTTTCTTAATTTTTTTTTGGATTTTGTCATTTTGATGTTTTATTGTTAAAATGGTTAATAAATTTAATAATTGTTATTTATTCAAAAAAGTGCATTAAAGCGAAAAATTAATTCTACAGTAACCTAATGTAAAAAAGAGCCATTTAGATCGATCTCTCTCTGTTTTATTCATAGTTTTCTCCTCAATATCTTCATGTTCCAAAGAGAACCAGTCTTCCGAAGGATCGTTGATTTGATAGTTTGATTGTGCTTTGTGGAAAGTAAAAAAAAATTTTTTTTAATTTTAAACGAAAGTTATTAGGACAGGTAACATGTTATGGATTTTTTAAGTTAAGGAAGATGATATGAAAACGGGCAAGAGGGTGGATACGTCTGAAACTGTTAAGAAAAAAGAGTTATTTTAAAAAAAAACACCTTCACAAGTATTCTGGCATTGTTCTTGAGTAGCAAAATTATTTGCATTAGCACAACATCCAGACCAATAAAATGGTTCGCAATTTGATTGCCCTGAGTTGAAAAACCAACGTGGAATACTAAATTAATTAAATAAAATAGATACAGCGAAAATTATTGTTCCGGAAATATTCAAGAAAATATTATTCCGGAAAGAATTATAAGTATAATGTTTTATGGAAATGATATATTATGAATAATTATTTTTCCGGAAGATAATTTTCCATGGAATTATTCCGAAAATAATTTTATTCCGGAATAAGTTTAATGTTTTCTTGTATATTATTTGATTGTTTATTGTTTTCCGGAATAAAATAATAGTAAAATAGGTATCATTCATTTAAAAATGTTAATTTACCGATATGGACCACTGCCTACTTGTTGAGGTAGTTTACAAAGATCTGATCTTGAAGAAACTAAAAGATACAAATGGGGATTAATTAATAATTTTTCGAACATGTTGGTTTTGAAGTAGGAAAACTAGCAAAAGTAGCCAACTGTCTCTGTCCAATCTGTTCGACTGGAAAGTTGATGAACTGGGTTGTTGAAGGAAGGCTTCCATAGAGTGTTATTCTTGTCTTATTTTTGAAAATGTCCTTTTTTTGGATTTAATAAATTAATTAATTTAATTTATTAAGTACCGTAGGAGAAGAATGCAAAATTACATTCTTTAATGTAGTCAAAATTGAGTTTCCCTCACCCTCCTCAGCTAATAGCAAAGTTGCAAGTAGTAAAAGGATGTGAAATGATAAAATAGATGAGATCATTTTTATGCTACTTAAAGATAATATTTTAGAAGCATTAGAATGTTTAAGTTTCATAAGATTTCAATAATGATCAGAAATATTTTTCGCTTCAGAAAGTTTAGAAGCATGCTTCAAACATATTAAACTTCAGAAACAATTTGAAAGCATGCTTCAGAAATGTGGAAACATGCTTCCTAAACATAGAAACATGCTTCAAAAATATATTTTTGCTAAGGAAGCATGCTTCACAAATGTGGAAACATGCTTCATAAATTTAGAAACATGCTTCAAACCTATAATTTTGCTAAGGATGCATGCTTCAGAAGCGTATTTATGCTTCATAATGCTTCTGAAACTTATATTAGCTTAATACTTCTAGAAGCATGCTTCAAATTAATATTTTTAAAAAATGCTTCAAAAATATTACTTACTTTAATAATAATAATCTTTAGCCAGATTATTGACAGATCGGATCAATCGATGATCTATGCTGTCCATTGGCCAACTCTGCGCTTTTTTCTTTTAACAAACACTTTACTAGGCATTGTAGTTGACTTCCCTCTTTCTTCTTCATCTATTATTCATCCTCAGACTTTATTTGTTGACGAGAACTAAGAGCTAAATTATCGGGGATATGTATGCATATTATATGCTACTTATTATGTTTACAAATGAATGAGGGATCAACTATAAAAATTAGAGGGAAAATAATTTTATTAAGTGCGCAATTTTTAGGGGCATGGACATTTTGTCCAATTTTCGGTAATGGGCATCTTTACAATTTACGGTAATGGGCATTTTGTCCAATTATACAAGAATGGACATTATGTCCATTTTTATAGGATTGGACATTTTGTCCAAATTTAGCTGAATGGGCATTTAGTCCAATTTTAGGTGATATCATTTTGTCCGATTTTAGGTGATTGGCATTTTGTCCAATTTTAGAAGCATGGACATTCTGTATTTTATTTTTTTAAATGATTTTTTTTATCTTTGTTTTGAAAAATAAACAACAATATAACGCCGATGGCAGGCTATAGTTTAATAAACGTTCAATGTACAAAAAAATCAATTGGCTCTTTTGCTATATAAAAATGTTAAAAAATCATCGTTAAAATTATTCATTGCTCATTTTATTTTCTATTTTTTTAATTAAAAGAATATTATTTTTTCTTGTCTTTTTGTTTGTTTTTAAGAAAAATGGATAAACTTGTTTCAAGTTTGAGTTCATTTTCATTGGAGGATCCTTGGCAATTATGGATTTATGAATGTAATGATTTTCCTAAACATCAATGCCACTATCGTTATGTAAAATTAAACTTTAATATTTCAAAAATTTAATTAATTTAAGGCAAAGGGGACTTCTGAGGGGCAGTTGAGGCTGTGCTGCGGATTTTGTGTGGGTTTTATTTTTATAAAGTACATTAGAGTCCGGAAAGATTAAAAGGAGATTTAATAAAATTCCTTTATACCAATACTCAAATGACCTTTTTATAGAATATATGGGAAAATAACCGTACCATTAGAATCCCACTGATATTATTTAAATGGGCACTTGAGTCTGAAGTTTAAAAAATTCTCTTCAAAATATCAGACTCTAATGTATAAATTTTAGCAACATCTTGAGAAGCTTAAACATTTAATAAAAAATACTTGCGATGAATCTGGGGATCGTTGGATGAATTATTTAAAGAAAGATTGTTCTTATAAGACTGCTCAGACGATGATACGCTCAATTCAATTTGCTGTTAATCGCAAAGAGGATAATTTATTGCCTAGTCAATTGGCCAAATATATTTGTGGGTTAATGAGTTTTTTATAAAAATCAGAAAAGATCAGAATTATTTTCAGAAAAAAAGTCAGAATTATTTTCAGAATAAAATCAGAGTCCTGGTCAAAAAATCAGAATTTTATCAGAAAAAAGTCAGAATTATTTTCAGAAAAATCAGAATTATTTTCAAAATAAAATCAGAATTCTGATTTTAAAAGCAGAATTATTTTTACCTTTCAGTTTTTAACAAAAAGCATGGACGTGCCTTCTTTAGAGAAGGAATTCCACCCAACTATGAAGACCCTCAAAACAACAAGGGTGGAAATTTTCAACTTTTATTACTTGGGACAACGGGGAATATTCAATTATTAAAAGAATTTGACAAAATTTTTATTATTTGTATTAAAAATTTGGTTAATAATGATGGAAATATTGACAAGAGATTAAATGGAATATTTTTACGGTGTGAAATTAATCCTGGAAAATTTATTAAAAACAACATTAAAAATTATCTAGACTTGAGAAATTTGCCTTGTATGGTCAAAATTGAGGTAAATATTGATTTAATTCAAAAATAAAATTTTTTAAAAATTATTTTAGTTCTGGATTAGAGATGGAGATGAAGATAAATTAATTATGTCTACATTTGTTAAAAATATTGAAGAACAAATTAAAAAAGAAATTAAATTTCAAAATACAAAAATGATGAGAAATTTCAATTTTCTTACAAATAATCAACGAAAAGATAATTTTAAAAAATTTATGGAGACAAAAGTTAAGAAAAGTAGAAGCGAAAATGATAATATGTGGAGGAAATAAGAAAAGTTTTTAAAAGAATATTTATTTGAATACTTTCATGAGCTTTTTGATATATAAAAAGTACTTTAAATTCTCATTTTTGCATTTTGATTGTAAATTAAACTTGAATTTCATTTTTGAATAAAACTTGAGACAAAATTCAGAACCTTTAAATAATGTGCTGCTTTCTAGTTGCTAAACAAATAAACAAAAATATCTTCCCATACCAATACCATTTTTAAATAAATAAATAAAAATAAATAAAGGAATCCCGACCCTTATCTGACTATTCTCGACCTATCTTTTTATAAATTGTAATTCACGTGCACAGACCTTTGCCCTCCACTAGCACTATAAATAGCCAACCCCAATTCAACTAAAATTCTTTTATTCTTTTATCCTTTATTCTTATAATCTATTTTTTATAACCTCTTTTGACTTATATTAATTGTTCTTATTAAATTGAATAAAATATAGTTTGGATTAGATTTAACCAAGGCTCAGAAACGAGGTATAATTATAACCAACCCAAATGGTTCATAATGCTTAAAATAAAACAAACTTGAGTATATTAAACTTGTATTAAGAAACTCTACAAAATTCTGATTATTGGATTTCTTCTTTCCGGAAACTATGGTTATATTCTTTCCGGAAACTATGGTTATATTCTTTCCGGAAACTATGGTTATATTCTTTCCGGAAACTATGGTTATATTCCTTCCGGAAACTCTTTATTATATTCTTTCCGGAAAATATTATATTATGGATATTATATTCTCCTTAATTTAAGTACGCTCGAGTAAAACTTCAATTATCTCTAACCCCAAAACACTTTAAAATATTCACTTTTTTGTTCAAGTCAATATTCAAAATATTCAACCTTCAATCATTTTCTACTCAAGTTGAATAAGCTTTTCACGTGATTCACCCCAAAATATTATAAAATGATAGGACAACAGCAGGTGGATGTAATGGAAAGAAAAAGGGCGGAGAAAAAATTAATAAATTTTATTATTAAAGAAACAATTGACATTAATGGAGTAAAATTTTGATCACCCCATTCCAAACATATAAAACTGCTGGTTTCATTATTGTGGGCTGACTAAACCTTTTCTCTCATTTATATTTTGCATAGGACAAAAATAAATAAATAATATTAATATTATTTTTCTATTAAAAATTATTTAACATAAATATGTAAATTAGCGAGAACTAATTATAATATAATAAAACTAATAATCATACTATTATATTAATATTATTAAACTTTCCGGAGGACAAATATTACCTATCTATTATATAAAACTTATTAAAACTTTCCGGAAGCCGTTCTAACGTCTCTTTTATTAATCCGGAAAACTTCCTGATTATTAAATTTTTATTCTTTCCGGAAACTCTATGGTTATTATATACTTTACTGAAAAGTTGATTATTATTATATATAATTTATGTATCTAGAAAAATAAATTAAATATTTAGGGTTGAATAATATATATTTTTAAATTAATTTAAATTATGCCACCACTTAATGTTTCAACATCTCAAGAATTCAGGCAAAATGGGAAATTGACAGAAGAGGATGAAATGTTTTTAACTATGGAAGTTAATGATTTAAAAGAATTGGAAGAAAAAGCTAAAGCGGTAAAATGTTTAAGATATTAATGATATATTTAAGATCTACGGATGGTTATATTTATGTATACCGGAAAACATGATAGTTATTATAAAACTTTCCGGAAGACTTTTAATCTACTCTTTTTAGGATCCGAAAACTTATTCTTTTATTTTATTCTTTATGGAAAATATACTGTAATTAGGTATATTTTTCCGGAAAACATGATGATTATTATATTCTTTCCGGAAGAGTAAAAAACAATTTGTTTATTAGAATTAAATTCCAGGCCAAATTTAAAACACAAGTTGTTTGGAGGAATGTTTTTCTCTATGTTTTGCTACAAACTGGTGCTACTATCGGACTATATCAGCTGTTTTTTACATCTAAATGGTTATCTGTTGCGTGGGGTGATTTTTTATTTAAAATAATTTAGTAAAAAATTATTTTAATTAGTCATTATTCTTTGGATGGTTAGCGGGGTGGGGATTACTGCTGGGCCTCATCGACTATGGTCACACAAAAGTTACAAAGCCAAAACTCCGTTAAAAATAATTCTTATGTGCATGAATTGTGTTGCTTTCCAAAATGATGTGATTGAATGGTCGCGTGACCATAGATGCCACCACAAGTGGACAGATACTGATGCTGACCCGTGAGAATCATTTTAGCTTTTTAATACTCAAAATTTAATTTTAAAATTTAACAGTCATAACATCAATAGAGGATTTTTCTTTGCCCATATGGGTTGGCTTCTATGCAAAAAACATCCTCTAGTAAGAGAAAAGGGTGCAACTTTAGACATGTCTGATTTAACGTCTGAGCCTGTTCTGGCTTTTCAGAGAAAGTTTGTACATATAATAATTTAAATACTTAAAAACTTTACTAAATATTCTGATTCTTAATAATTAAAGTTCTATTTTGAGTATAACTTTCCGGAAAGTTTACAGCTCCTTAATTCTTTATTATAAACTTTCCGGAGGACTATATTTAACTATTTATTTCTTAGATATTATCTCCCTCTTGTATTTATTTTCTGTTTTCTTCTTCCTACCGCAACTGCTGTTTTTCTATGGGGTGAATCTGTTTGGATTGCGTTTTGTACAGCAGCATTGTTTCGCTATTGTTTGAATTTACACGCAACTTGGTTTATTAACTCTGCTGCACATACGTAATTTTAAATACTTTTGAACCAAGATTCAATTATCTTTTAGTTTTGGCTACAAACCCTATGATGTCGCCATCAAGGCTACCGAGTCTATGTTGACCACGTTGACTGCATGGGGAGAGGGAGGTCACAATTATGTGAGTTTCAGATCACTCGATTTTCTTATTTTTAATTTTAGCACCACACATTCCCGCAAGACTACCGTACCTCTGAGATGCTCGGTGTCTTCAACTTTAGTCGCCTTTTTATCGACTTTTTTGCTTGGATTGGATGGGCCTATGATCTTAAAACTGTAGATGAAAAAACAATTCAACGTCAAATGGGCCGACAACTCGAAAGGCTGAAAGAGGCGGAAAAGAAAAATAGTAGAGCGGCCTAAGGATTGAAAAATATATAAAAATGAATAAATTTTATTTTGGTTTAGGATTGTCATTTTCCACCGCTAACATGTAAGAAAAAATTGACTTCGAAAAAATTTTTATTTTAAAGTTAATTATCAATAAGGAAAAATTAAATAAGAATTTCCGGAAAGTTTATAAAAAATCAGAATTTCAGTATGGTTTAATATTTTATAATTATTTCCGGAAGGTTTATTATAGAAAGGTAAATTATATTAGAATTCCGGAAAGTTTATTATATTCTATTATATATTTATTAGCTTCCTGTATTATATATATATAATTTCCGGAAAGTTATATTAAAAACATATAAAATATCCAACTTTATCATTTATTCTTCACAATAAATTCCACCTGTTTCATTAGTGAAACATTTTGTTTTTGCTTTATTTTTTTATTTAATTTACAATTTATTAATTTAAAATGAGTGAATTAATAATTAAGTAGCATTAGCCACTTATTGCCTTAATTTCACTTTTTATTTTGTTTATTTTATTATTCTTTGATATATCCTCATCCATCGTCCAAGGCCTTGGCTCTACTCTTGCAGTAAAGTTGAAAAAAGTTGTACAAATTACTTGACTAACTGCAATTCCAATAAATATCCTATTCCACTCCTCTGCCGTCTTATTTGGTGCCAGTCTGCTAGAAACCTCTGGCAAAACTCTGAATAATTAATAATATTTTGAAATTTGTAACCAAAATAGCGAAAACTCACAAAACAATAGCATAACTAACAAAAGTATTCCATGAAAATATTGAAGAAGAAAATTGACGAATACTCTTAATTTTATATGATCTTTAATTAATTTAGTTAAATACCAGCTGAGCACATTTAACTACTCCAATTTGCCATAGGCCAGCAAATGCTGCTACAGCTGTGTAGCATGCTTGAATTGCTATAGTCTGGTCTTTGGGAAGTAAAACAAGTGCGGTGAAAAGTAATGCCATAGCATACTAAATATATAATATATTAGAATATAACTTCCCGTGAAACTTTTATTTATAAACTTTCCGGAAAACTTTTATTTATTGAAATAAATATAACTTCCTGAAGGCTTGTTTATTAAAATATTTATCTTTCCGGAAAACTTTTATTTTTAAATATAACTTTCCGGAAAACATTTATTTGTTAAAATATAACTATACTGAAAACTATTAATCATAACAATATAACTTTTCGAAGACTTTTATTTATTAAAATATGTATAACTTTCCGTAAGAACTTTTTTAAAATTAAACTTTCCGGATAACCTACAATAATTACCTGTGATATGCTTGTAAACAAAATAACACGCGTTCTTTCAGAAAGTCGTTTACCAATTTTATCGCTAATAGGTCCAGCCATCATTTTTATTACTGCCGCAAGGAGAAATGGAAGTGCTGCTGCAAAACCAGCATTTTTAGGGTGCATTCCTAATGCTTTACTTAAATATTGAGGACCAAGTTGATTAAAAATTTGATTGCCAAAAGTAGCACCAAGGTTAGAAATTAGAATGCCCCATACAACAATATCGGTCAACTAAATGAGGGTGATTTTAATGAAGCAAAATAAAATTTATAATCAACCATTCTTAGGTAAGGAACATTTCCACTATTTTTATCTGCTTCAAAAATTTGTTTTTTGCCCTCTCCGATAAGCCGCCTTTCCAATTCTGTTGTTAAGCTAAAGAAAAGAATTTTCAAAATTTATTTTAAATGTTTTAACAAACAAATGTTCATTAGGAGAATCTCGAAAAAATAAGCAAAATAGAATAAAGAAGAAAAGTGAAAGGCTTCCAAATATGTGATAGACCGCTGTCCATCCAAGAGTACTCTCACACAATTCACCTGCAATTGGCATAACAAGCAAGGGACCGAACTGAGAAATTGATATATTTTTAGTAAAATAAACTAATCACCTGGAAATGACAAGAAATGAGACAGAGAAACATCCCTGACTCGCCTAGAGGCGCCCATTCCTCACTTATAGTGCCTATAAATTAAATGAAAAATGCTCTATAAGTTGAAACAAACTCATTGCAACGTATGAAGTTGCAACTCCAAAGCCTTGAACAACTCGAACAGCTAATAATGTCCAAAAACCTAGCTTGCTAGCAAAA
This sequence comes from Meloidogyne hapla, assembly GCA_000172435.1. Taxonomy (NCBI): domain Eukaryota; kingdom Metazoa; phylum Nematoda; class Chromadorea; order Rhabditida; family Meloidogynidae; genus Meloidogyne; species Meloidogyne hapla. The sequence goes on along the minus strand of ABLG01000008.1, from coordinate 60,011 downwards.
GGGACTAAAAGGGTTGCCAATGAACTGAGCATGCCATAAACTGTAACCATCCATCTATTAAATATTTAGATTTATTATTGTATTAAGGAAATAGAAGAGTTATCTGAAAAGTTTATTAAATAATTAAGAAAGTTATTTTTAATATTATATTTCAGGAAAGTTTATTATTATAGTTAGTTTTATTAAGTTTGTTATACTATGTATTCCGGAAAGTTTTATTATGGCTCTTATTATTATTATATGCATACTTCCGGAAAGTTTTTTATTATATTTTTATTGTTAGGTTTATTATATTCATATTTCCGGAAATTTCTTGTTATCGTTATTAAGTTCATTATATAAATATTTCCGTTAAGTTTTTATTTAATATATACCGTATTTTCAATTTTAAAAATATTTCACTAACCGAATTCCCAATTTTTCTGTGATCCAAGTAATAGGCACTGTTCCTAACAGTGTACCGACAGCAACTACAGATAATAACCAGTCCTTCTGCCATTTAGTATCCTCTGAATTTAAATGTTCTTTTAGTGGTTCTTGTTTCTTTTGTATTTTAGGCAGGCTTGTAGTTGACGCAGTATTATCTTCGTCCATGCAAATCATCTGCTTTTTTAATTTTAAAGATATTTTTCTACATGTGTTTCAAAATTTCTACCGTAAAATTGAAAGCTAACGAGCTTCCAACGGTTAAAGACAGGCAAATTGTGGAAAGTGCCAAAATTAAGAATCGGACATAATGAAAAGTGTAGTATCTTTTGTCGTTTTTTGATGTATTTTGTGAGAAAGGAGAACTTGGAGCAATTTTAGGAGTAGAAAATGGAAGTTGATGGATAGTTGTTGGCATTCTTTAATTTACTTTATAATAATTCTGGTCAGTAATGCCTTCCGGAAGGTGTAAATCTAAAATAATTTCTTTAATTATTTTCCGTAAAAGGTTAATTATGAAAAACAATTGTCTTCCGGAAAAGTTTTAACTCTGAAAATTATTTCTTTATTTATTTTTCGGAAAGTTTAAATATACAATTAATCAGAATAAAAAAACTGAAAGAAAATTAAAATTATATTAAGGTTATAAAGACTTTTAGCTATTTTAAAAATGACACAAAATTCCTCAGAAACAAGGATGATGACAAATTAATGCTCCTTTAAATTGCATTTTTTTACTAATAGAATTTTATTAGTCATTTTTTGTTTATTTATAATCATTAAATAGAATATTTTTCAATTTTATTATGAAATAAAAATTATTTATGAGGTAATTGAATATTCTCTAGGTCAAAATTCTAGGTCAGATTTTGATTTTTATAAATTAATTAGAAAATCAAATAGATAAATTAGCATTCCGAAATACCAGTTGTGTTAATTATGACTAAGAAAAAATGCAAAATTATATTAATCATAAATAAAAATCGGATTTTAGTTATTTTTGAAGATTGCGCGAGGTCACTGCGCAATGATGGTCAGTTATTATTAAGCGTTCTGATTAATCAATAAAAAAAGTTGAAAATAAAACGTTCAGATAATTAAATAAAATAGGGCTTATATAAAATATAAAATTTTATACTTTTAAATAAATATACATAAAATTCCGGAAGATATTAATAAATACTAAAATAAAATTTTCCGGAAAACTATATTATTCATAAAATAGCTATAAAATAAGTTTTCCGGAAAGTTTTATTATATAAATAACTACGTTATCTGTTTAGTTAAATTTCCGGAAAATACTTAATTAAGTTTTCCGTAAAAGTCTATTACTCTATAAAATAAAGTTAATGATTCTGATTTGTTAAATATAATAAACTTTATTTATATAAATTAATAACTTTCCGGAAACTTTATAGTTATATTAATTATTTTAATTAAAAGCGAAAATTGATTATCTTTCAGGTTTTCTTATCCCAGCAATTTTGAAGAATATCAAAATGTGCATCTCTGATTAGTTCATTAACTGATTTTGCGTCGGAGACACGGGCAGTTCGATTGGAGGAAACTTTAGTAAAAGAATGGATTTCTGCAAAAGAATAATTTTCTATTGAATTTTACTATGATAATTACTATGGTATAAATGTATGGTTATTTAATTTATATAAGTAAACTGAGCGGTGGCAACTCAGGGTCTGCACGTTAGAGTCAAAAATACTGTCCATAGCTATAGCTATTTGTTGTATACTAATTAGGCCTATTAATTTTAGAACCTATGGCCAGTTGTTCAACACTAGTTATATAAGCCTAAACCTTCTTTGTTGGAAGTTTTAACAATTAATTTTCATGACTCTGATTTGCGGACCCTGAGTTGTTCAGACCCTGAGATAACAAAGTAAACTGGATTTAATCGAAACTATTGTTGACCTATTTTTAATCCTTTTACGTGTAAATTTTGCTTTTTCATTCAGTTATTTATTGAACAATTTTATTTATTATATACTTTTATCCATAAATATATAGAAATTTATATTTATTTTTTGAAAAAGTTTTTAAAATTTTCCGTCTAACTTCTCCCATACCGTATATGCTGAAATAATTACCCTGGGTAATTATTTTTCAACCTCTCGCTGGAGGGGGTAATTATAAGGAAGGGGGTAATTATTTGAGCTTATTTTAGATAGGCTAATTACCCCTATTTTTGAGGGGGTAATTATTGTTTCAACCCATTTCTGAGGTAGGGGGTAATTATTTGAGAGAGGGTAATTATTTCAGCATGTACGGTATCACGAATTTAATAATTAGATATATGTTCATAATTCTTTTGCTTAAATTATTACTTGTCAGTATTGTAAAATTAGAGCATGTCGATATTTCCGGCTTAAACGGTACATTAAATTGTTTAATCAGAATATCATTAAGAAATTTTAGGAAGCTCAACAATTCTTTCATTACACAAAAATGAATATTTAACTCATAACCAATTAAATGGGCTTGCCAACAATTTAACTTCAATTAGAGCCATAAACTTTAAGGTAGATTTGGGAGAAAGATTGCCTCGCCTTTTCAATCCTCGGTTTTACTGAGAACAGGGATAAGCTAAAAAAATTTCAAAAAGGGATAGGCCTAAAGATGTACTTTTTGATAAGTTGTTGGAAGTTTTAAAATTAATTTTCATGACCGGTACATTAAATTATTAAATATAAATCGAGGGAAACGGAAGACTTAATTTTCTCAAATCCTAGACCTCGCCTTACTATTATACTTTAAGGATATTTATCAAAAACATTTGGAAAGAATTTCAAATCATTGTTTAACAGCTAGGGAAGAAGAAGAAATATATGGAAACAAATCTAAGGCAGGGCTTGTTTCATTGTTCAACTTAGATATTCTTGATTTAGCAATTAAACAAATTGGGCTCAATGAGCTTCGACAAATTTTAAAGTTGAAAAAACAGAAAATTAATAATAATGGAGAAGTTAAAGAAGAATTTGAAGATGAAAATCAAAATGATACATACAAAGTTTTGGCTCATTTTCAAAAGAAAGTTCACAGATATTCATGGGATGTGCTAGCTGCTTTGCGCTTTTGGCCTGAGGATGTTCAAAATGCTGAAAATTTTTTGGACAAAACATTTCCGGAGGTTCGACAATTATTTCAATTAAAATATAAAGAGATGGAAATTTGCAAAAAACCGTTTGATATGAAAACAACAGATGAAGTACTTGCTGCGTTTATAAATACTCGGGGTATTATTTATAAGGCTATTAGTAATTCGACTTCTGAATCGTCATCAGCATTATATGGTAATTTAACTTCGAAATGTTATTTTGAAAACGATTTTTTAAAAATTAATTTTCCAAGTTGATTTATTATTTTGCTTATATTAACGTTACAAAATGTTAAGATTAAAAAATGTTTCTACTTAAATTTTATTTTTAATTATTTTAACTAAGGTATCTGTTTTGTTAAATTTCCGGAAAATAAATAAAATAAGTTTTCCGGAAAAGTTTATTACATTAACTTAATATTTCTGATTTGTAAAATATAATAAACTTTAATTATAAATTAAATAAACTTTCCGGAAAATATAAAATTATATTAATTAATTTAATTAAAAGCGAAAATTGATTATCTTTAGGTTTTCTTATCCCAGCAATTTTGAAGAATATCAAAATGTGCATCTCTGATTAGTTCATTAACTGATTTTGCGTCGGAGACACGGGCAGTTCGATTGGAGGAAAAGGAGGATAGAGAGCCATCGACTGTGTTGATATGCAAGTGTTTATTTTGTTTTGTGTTGGATTTTTCCATTACTGAAATATCAAAGCCAAATCGAGAAAGTAGTGAAAGCCGGATGGATTTCTATAAAAAATCTTTTTAAAATCAAAGAATAAAAATCAGAATAAATCAGAATAAAAATCAGAAATCTTAGAAAAAATTAGGCTTACATGTCCAAAAATTGTGCCCAAAAGTGCCAAAGTTGAGGGGAAAAGTGCCAAAAATTCTTCAAAGGGTCCAAAGTGTTTGACAGAATAAATAACATCGAGGAAGAGAGCCTTGCTTTCGTCATCATTAAAAGTGTGTAATAAAATTTGTACAAAAGTGGAGGCACCCAAAAGAAAGACAAAAAATAAACAGAAGCGCAAAGTGCGGCAATTTTCACGAATTTGGTAACGACAAGAAATATTATTTTGAGAAGAACTTTGATTTGAAGTCACAGATAATTTTGCGTTCCAAAAAAGAAGGAAAAATACAGGTATTGTTATAGAAACTTGAGGTAATATAATTTGAAGGTTGTTAAATATTGTATGTTGAAGTGATGAAATATTTTGAGAGTTATTTTCTTCAAAAGTAATGTTAGAACGAATTATGCTGAATACAAGTGCCAGTAATAACTATAAAATATTAAAGAATAATGAAATAATTAACTTTCCGGAAATAACTCCAAATATAACAACAGAATATATATTTTATTTAATATAATAAACTTTCCGGAAAATAAATATAATAAATTTCCGGAATATACATTTAATAAATATAACAAACTTTTCCGGAAAACTTATTTTATTTAAATATAATAAACTTTTCCGGAAAACTTATTTTATTTAAATATAATAAACTTTTCCGGAAAACTTATTTTATTTAAATATAATAAACTTTTCCGGAAAACTTATTTTATTTAAATATAATAAACTTTCCGGAAAGTATAACTCTCAAAAATAAACTTGATATAAGTATTCACCTGTATTGCTAAAATACTAATCCCAACAAAACGTAAACGCTTGTTCTTTTCATAATAATTGTAGAATATTGTAGAAATAAATTTTTCAAGACCAATAGTAATTGGAAGAGAATTTAAAAAGAAGTTGGCAAGGAATGCTGGATAGTAAATTACAAATTTCATGAAGCTAATATTATTCTCACCAATAATTACCTAAATAATTTTTTTATATTAATAAGTTTATTAGCTTTAAAAAATATCTACCAATAAAAGAAGAAAAATTCTAGAGATCAGGCTTAGTATCACCGACAACGGAACGACTGCCAACAGAATACGAGTATTTAAATGCAAAAGACGTTTGGTGTTATAAAGTATTATTATTAAAAATAAGACAAGGGGTAGTAAAAATATGGCAAATAAAAACAAGCAAATAGATGCTGGAATTATTTTTGATGATAATTGGGGATTATTAATATTATTATTATTTGTATTGTTATCCATTATTTTTTTATTATTAGTTAATTTATTATTATTATTTTAAATTGCTTAAAAATATATTATTAAATTTAAATAAACTTGAAGCAATTAAATGAAAAGTTTCCGGAAAAAATATAGTAAGTTTACTGATTTTTGTATAATTATTAAATTAAACTAATTTAAATAATTATAATTTTATTATGTATATTATATAGCATGTTTGAATTATATAGCATGTTTGACGTATATTATCCTATGATATTTTGTGTGCAAATTTAAATTTTTTAAGAATTATAAATTATGTATAAAACGAATTTAAATTAAAAAAATTGTCTGCTAACTTTAACACGCCAAAATACAATTAATATAGAAAACGATTTTTTATATTAAAATTAAGAAAAGCAAAATAAATTAAGCGATAATTGTTGGAACTTATTTTAAAATAAATTTTTATCAGAAAAATGTATTGCAAAAACATTTTTTAAATATAACCGAAGTTAAGGAATAAATTTCCGGAAAGTTTACAGTAATTAATATTATATTCTGATTTTTAATGATAATTAATTAAACTTGGTTTATAAAAATCAGAATTTAAGAACCAGAAAAATTAAAATAAAGGTTTCCGGAAAGTTTACAGTAAAATACATAATCTTAATATTAATTAAGTATTAATCAGAACAAAATAACCAAAATAAAATAAATAAGTTTCTAATATTGCCAAACAAGTTTTTTGCTTCATATTTTAATTCTCAGAAAATAATATTATTAATATTACAGTAATTGCGTATATCAAGAATAATTTATTTTAATTAAATTAGCTTTATGGGAGAATTAATTTATAGACAAAAAAGAAATAAAAATTATGACGCAAATGCTTATATATTTAAAGAAAGGTGTGTATTTAATATTTAAAATCCTTTCTTTTGTTTCTATAACTTTTTTAATCTCACGAAATAAAAAGGTCCAAATATGGTTAAAAATAAATATCTAAAGAAAATGAATAATTAAATTATTTTTTTGGGTTTTAAATGACAGGTGAATTGGATATCGTCATTTTTTATATTTTATAAATGTTTTATTTAATGTTTTAAGTAATTTTTTAAAGAAATAAAAGACTTAGCTAAAGCTATAAATATAATAATAAAGCAAAAATAATAAATTAAAATTAATCATACGATAAACATTAAAATATAAAAATAATAAAAATCAGAATAAAAATAAAATATTTACAAAATTAAGATAATATTTAAGATAATATGAACTGTAGAACTGTAAAAATGTAGAACTGTAAAATAATACAAAACCTTACAACCTAAATAAACCTGAAACGGAAAAATCAGAAAATACAGTACGTAAAATTAAAAAACGGAAAATACAATAATTACAAAAATAAAAATCCAAACAAAATCAGAATTAAAAATGGACTTTAAAATAAGTAACTAAAGAAACAGAATTTATTTTGACACTATAGCCTGCACTTAATTTTAAATAAAAATATTAATAGGTTAAAGAAGCAACAAAAATTAATAAAAAATATTTATAAATATTTATTATTTTTTACTTTAAATTTAAATAAAGTTTAATTATGCATAAATGCAAAAATCATCAAAATTTAATATTTAATATATTTATGCTCCTCTGTCATCAATTTCTATGTTATAACGCAACTGTTTAGCCGAAAACCAAGAATAATAATTGTCAAATTCAATTATATCTGTGGAAAATAAATGGGAAATTAATTTAAATTACGAGTTAAGAAAATTTTAAAATGTCCTTATTTTTGTCCTTATTTTCTTAAATTGCCCTTGTATTTTTAGAATGTCCTTATATTTTCTTATTTTTGTCTTTATGGATTTTATGGGTTTTTACTATTTTTCTTAAATGTCCTTAGATTGTCCTTATATGTCCTTATAATTTTTCTAAAAATTATCCTACATCTTCCATTTTGTTCACAAAGCAAAGACCCAGAAATTGGAACTAATGAGCACTCCAAACGAATATATCTAATGAAAAATAATTTTAAAAATAATTTAAAAAGTGGATTATTACGGATAAACACATTCCATTTCAGCCAAATTATTTGCTGTACCAGAAGAATCAAAATAAACAGCAAATCCAATATCCTCTTCTTCTGTCATATATTGCCAACTTAAAAAATTTAATTTTTGAAGGAAATGTCCTTAGATTTATCCTTAAATTTGTACATGCCCTAAAATGTCCTTAGAAAATTTTATATGTCCTTGGCGTTCTGAAATTTCGCTAATCATATTTTATTCTTATTTTCTTAGATCCTTGAATGTCCTTATATTTGTCCTTATATTTTGTTTCACATATTATGTCCTTATATATGTCTGATTTTCTCAGTCTATTATTACCCATTTTAAATATTTATTTTCGCTATTTTGATTTTAATTTATAATATTTATGACCTTAAAGTCATTCACCTTATTATCAATTTTTATTAAGAAACTCTTTACTTAAAGGAATAAATCACCCAAAAATATATTTTTATGACCTTGTCCTTTTTTCTTTAATTTTTTTCTACTTTAATTCTCACCTTATTCTCGTATTTGCCTTTACTCGCAACTCAATTAGATGTTTATCACCTGCATATACTGTAGTTAATTGGTCGTAATCTGGCATTGCTGTGGATTGGTCAACATAATAGGAATCGGGTACGGGTCCAAGGCCGTAACGTACTTTTGAAGGGCATCTTTTAAAAATAGGGGAAAATTAAAATTTTATACGGAAAATAAAAAATTTCTACTTTGGATCGCCATTCTCGCACATCCTCCCTCCCCAGTGGACTGGCCAAGCGTCGAGATCCTTTAAAATAAATTTTAGGGTAAATATGAAATTTTAGAAATTTTAAGGGGAATTTCAGAGGTTCAATCAAAATTCTGAAAATAATTCTGATCTTAATAAAATCAGAATTCTGATTTTTTAAATTCCAGAAGATCACCCCAATAACCAACCACATATTCACTCAACGCCATTTTCCAATCTTCCTCTGAAGGGATTTCAATTAATTTCTGGGTTGTTTCAGAGAGAAAAGGGGTCATAGAATTAAAAGCGATTCTGGCCATTTCTGGTGCTCTAATAATTAAAATTTTTCGTAAAACAAGTGGATAGTGTTCTTGGAAGAGCATAATAAGTGTTGTAAATGATGAAGCAAATTGTTTGGATGAATAATGGGCAGATGTTATGTGGTCTAGATCGAAGACAAGCATCTGTTTTAAATCAGTATATTTTTCAGAATTTTTTCAAAATATTTTTTAGAATATTTTTCAGAATTTTTTCAAAATATTTTTTAGAATATTTTTCAGAATTTTTTCAAAATATTTTCAGAATATTTTTCAGAATTTTATCAGAATTTTTTCAGAATTTACCATTTGCTCAAAGGCAAGTCCAGATTCTTGTGCCCGTTGTCGGCACAGCGTTATACCCTTCTCTATGGCAGCAAGTGAAAATTTGATATAATCTTTGGACTGGACTGAACGGAGCATTCCTAATATCGAAATTTTATCTTTGTATTTTTGTATTTTAAATACCCTCAACATCCATATTGCCGAGTAAGGACATTAAAATTGGATTGCCAGTTCTGTCGGCTAGAAAGCCATATCCACAGTATTTCTCGAGGATCTGAAAAAATTTTTTCAATTTTCTTAATCAGAATTTCTAGTTTAAATAGAATGGAAAGACTCAAATGACTTATCTATACCTTCTAGACTCTATCAGACTCTAATATTAATCCATTCAGACTCTAATGTTCAATAAATTCTAATGGTAAGACTCTATGATCGTAGGACTAAAATGACTAATAAGCAATAGACTCTAATAGGAGGCCCATTAGAGTATTAGGAGACCCATTAGAGTAATAGGAGACTATTATAGTACCAAAAAATAAAACTTTGGACTTTGATTGTGGATTAATCAAATTTCTCTCCCTCTGTCTCTTATTGTTTTTTCCATTTAGAGCAAAAGTCATTTGATTTATTAATTTATTTATTATTTTTTATTTAATGGCCACAATATTACAATAAAAATATATAAATAAACTTTTCTTTTCATTGAAACCTGTTTAAGGACACAAAATAATAATGCGCAGAAACGTTAAAATTTAATTAGTATATTAATTAATTATGACAAGTGATAAAGGTGAATCAGCTCTAATTGAAACAAATAAATAAGAAGGAATGTTTATGGTTATTTCTTGTTTTTGAATAATTTCTTATTTTTTGCGTTCCGAAATATTTTTTTGCTTCTTGGCGTTTTGAAATATTTTTGCGTTTTTGGCGTTCTGAAATATTTTTTTTGCGTTTTTGGCGTTTTGAAAGTTTTTTACGTTTTTTGGCGTTTTGAAGTATTTTTGCATTTTTGGCGTTTTGGTAAATTTTTTACAAAACGCCAAATTCCAAATACCCAATAAAAATATTCCCACCTCCGGTGCCGTCCAATTTGCAATTTTATCAAGTCCCCAAGCCTTTCGGAAGACAAGATCTTTTTTCACTCCCTATAAAATTTTTAATTAATTTATTTTCCTCCTCAAAAAAATTCAAAAAACGCACATCGGCAGTTTCATCAAAACGTCCTTCTTTTGACCTTAACCATCTCAACAAATAGCCATCATCAACATCTCTATTTGTTTTTGCCAATTGAGGGGATAACATTCTTCTTAAATCGCTTAATTGGCAAAGTTCTGACTCGTTTGGGAGACGGCACAAATCTTCTGATTTTATTAGACGTTTTGCCAAGGTTTTGGGGGAAATATTGGTTTCTTCTAGGGAACTGCCGCATTCTGAAGGTTTTTGTTCTGCTAGAATACTAGCTGAATGAATTTTGCTTTTAGGCATTTTTTAATAATATTTAATAGTAGAAAATCAGAAATTCTGAAATTTATTGGAATTGATATAAATTTAAAAATATATATTAAATAAATAAAAATTTAAAAAATATTGTAAATAAATGCGAGAAAAGTTAAACAAATCAGAACATTAAAAATATAAATAAAAAGGTCTTTCAATAACACTGCACCTTTCCGTATTTAACACACTCCCCCCTTTTTGTTGCTCTCTCCGTCACACATCGGTCACCGAACAAAATCGGCAAGAGAGATATATAGTAAATAAAAGTTAAACCCAGAAGATCAACAGCTGATAGCTCAATATAAATACTAGAAACATGCTTCAGTTTCAGTTTGTTAGCTGCTTCCAAATTATTTGAGAAGCATGTTTCAGAAGCATGCTTCCGGAAGCAAGTTTCAAGGTTTTAGAAACTTGTTTCTGCGTTTTCAGAAGCATGCTTCATAAAATTTATAAAAAAAAGTTTCAGAAGCATGCTTCATCAACATATATTAAAAGAAGCATGCTTCAGAAGCATATTAAAAATAAGAAAAAAATTAATAAAGTTTCAGAAATTTTTAAGAAGCATGCTTCAAAAAAAGAGATTTTACATGCTAGAGATTCAGAAGCATGCTTCAGAAAATTTTAATAATTATCAAATCTTCTAGGAGTTGATCTTTTGGAATGAATATATCATCTTGTTCTCTCTCGGGGAGAGCCGTGTGTGTAAATTCACCGATGCAAAAAAGGAAAATAAAGAAATAGGATAAAGAAATTTTGTTTTGTTATAAATAAATTAATTTATTGACAATAATGCACTATTTATTAATTAATTTAAAAATAGAGTAGTGGCATTACGCAAAAAATAAAGGCGGAACTAAAATAATAAAACTGAAACCTTTTAATTAATTAAAGGTAAAGAAGAGAAACAATGGGAACAATAAAGAAAACCGGAATATTAAAATCAGAATTAAATAAAATAAATTTGCTTATGTACAATAAAAATCAGAATTTGCTTATGTACAAAAGAAAGCAGAATTTTAAAACTGTGCAACAGAAATCAGAATTAAAAAATAATAATAATTAAAAATCAAAATTATAACTTGAAAATAAGTTGGTTATATTACTGTAATAATTATTAATTCGAAAAACTAAAATACAGTAATATTAAAATCAGAATTCCAGTGCAGCATTAAAATAAACATAATTAAATTATAGTTAGTCACGTTTCTTCCTTTTATAGAAAAATTTATAAACTCTGCACTGACTAATATTTTTAAATAAATTATCCTCCCACTAATTTTGTGGGGGGATGGATCACCTGCTTCTATTTAATAAATATATTTGTGACTAATATAAAATAAAAAAGAAGCGTTGTGGAATTGTGATTGGGACATTAAAAATAAATGAGAAGAGTGGAGCGCGAAAAAAGCTGACTGGAATGAAAAATGGAATGAAGAAAGATAGAATATAGAAAATGTGCGCAGAAAAATAATTGGTAAAGGCCATTTGGTATCAAATTCAACACCCAGAAGATCAACTTTTATTAATAAATTGTTAAATTTTAAAATTCTGTTCATCCACTAGGTAATTAGAGTTTTTGGGTGATTTTTGTTGGGTGGGGCATTATTAAGCATTTATCTTTAATCTCAGCTATTGATTTCCTAGCTGTTGATCTTTTGCGTATTTAATATTGATATTCTGGGTGGGATTCAAAAATAGGGTAGGTCGGTCAGTGTGAAGGACAACAATAAAAACGGTCGATTTTTTGAATATATTGATGGGAAAAAAAGATTTTGCGCAGAGAACAGAACAAAAGGAACAATCAGGTAGAGGATTTGGATCAAATTGCTTCAAAAATATGGAACGAATATTTTTATCTAAAAATTTTAATCTTTTTATTTAATTCGATTGGGTGTTCCAGTAGAGATTATCCTGTTTTTTCTTCCATAAAATAAATAGTAAGCAACGATAATATTTGAAATTTTTCTTATTTTGTACTTAAGTCCTCCCCAAACTATTATCTATTCATTCCATAAATAACACCCTCACAGTTAGTGCCAGCCTGTACCACCCATCAACAATGACTTCCTAACATAAAACAAACAAACTATATTTAAATAAATTGCAAAAAATGATAACAAAAAAAGAAAAATAAATAATTAAATTTCGTAAAAATACACGAAATTTCGTGAAATAAAAAATTTAATTTAATAATTTAAAATTTATTCAAATAAATCAGGTAGATTTACTTGTAAAACTAAAAAATATCACAAAATATAATTGTCAAAAATAAAATATATGTTATACCCGGAAATGAGTTTTAACTGAAACTTGATCCAATACAAAAAAAAATTCTGAATTTTTTTTGTATTTCTAAGTATGAATATTAAACATCTTAAATTATAGGGGAAGATAAGGTAAACCACTAGAGCCTCGCGTGGCCTAATGGAAGGCGTTGGATTCTGGTAACGGGGAGAGCTCCGAAGGTTAGGAGTTCAAGTGCCCGCACGGGCTTATCTTTTTCCCTTTTAAAATATGAAATTGATCATCTTTTTTAAACAAACGTAGGAGAATGGATTTAGTTTCAGCTTAGAAAAATGCAAAAATAAATTAATATTTTAATCTACATACTAAATAATTATACTATTTATTGGAATGAATTCCAAAAATTCTGCCCTAAATCTAAATTGTTGTTATTCATATTTAATGATGAAGACATTTGCTGCTGAAAATCGATTGGAATTGAATTGTGTTCCTCAGACTCTAATGGACTAGCAAAGCTAGAATGGTGTAGATATGAGGAGCATTGTAAATCCTTGAACGTTTGTTGTTGATTTGAGAAGAGTGAATTGTTAATAGAGTTTTGATGATAATTGTGTTGTTTTTGCTGATGATACTCAAATGTCATGTTTTCTCCTCTTAATGAATTTCCTAAAATTTGAATTTGTAAAATTTTTTGCGGACAAATTTTTTGCGGACAATTTTTCTTGCGGACTTTTTTAAAGATTATTTAAAACTTTACTATTTTCAATAAGTTGTGATTGTGCTTCTTTACTCCTACCAAGTTTGCGTTCATATTCGGCCAATAAAGCAGCCTGTTGATTTATCACAATTTTTAAACGAGCATTTTCTTCTTCCAATTGTTGTTGATTTTTTAGACGTCTTGCTCTGCAGTTTAGGGCATAACCTCGATTTTTCAATGTTCTGCGCTTTTGTTTTAATGCCGAGACGATGGAGCGATCTTGGCCCTTAAAAATATTTTTAATCAAAAAATTTTAGTTTGTGGTATAGTGGTTAACACGCCTGACTTGGACTTTAAGGGAGACCCAGGTTCGATGCCTGCCGGCATATTTTGGCTTGTTTAGTGTAGTTAATGACTTTTAACTTATATTAAACAGTCTCAAGAAATTTTACAATTACTTGTAATTTTTTACAATCATTCAACTTACCGCCAATTTTTGATTCAATTCTCTCACGGTGAGCCTAGTCAACTCCCAATCCTCCAAAGGAATTTCATTCTTTTCCATTAATTCAAAAGAATTTTGATTGTTCCCAAAAACTTGATGAAAATCAATAGAAATATTTGAATCTGTTGTTTCTGGCGATGAAATATTTTTTTCTGGTGAAGAAACAAAATCAGAATTAGGTGACGAAGGAAGTAACCAACAACGCCCATTAGAATCTTCTTTTTCGGTTTGATTAAAATAATAATTATTGTATTTATTCTGATTTGAAGTTGTACTTGTAATCGAAGCATTTGTATTTGTTAAAAATGGCAGAGGTTGTGTAGGAGCAGTCAAATCGTTCTGAAAAATAATTAAGATTAATTCAAAAAAATTATTTAAATTTAAAAATGACCTCAACATGCTTAAGAAATAATTGGGGAACATCATCTTGTTGCAATGAACACCCTCCTGCAAGAGTTGCTGAATGAAACATGTTAAAAAATTTTTTTATTTTTTTAGGTTTTTTTAAACTTTTTATAAATTTAAAAAAAAAAGAATTGTTTATTTATTTATAATAATTAAGGGGCGGGGAAGGAAGAAAGAACACTTTTTTTATTATTTTTTTATTTATGAAAACACACATTCTCTTCCTTGAATGGTTAGATTTTTTGTATTTTTAGTTTTTATATTTTTAGTGATAAAAAAAGAATAAAGGTAAAAGAACTCTTTTTAACGGAACAATTTAATGTATTTGTGTACTTGATGTACTTTCTGGCTGATTTTTTAAAAAAGAAAAATTTTGGTTGATTTTATTGTAGGTTGGCTTACCTTGGGCAGTGATTATTGAACAAGCCTAATTTTTATTCTGATTTTAATTTTTATTCTGAATTTTGAGTTTCTGTTCTAACTATTCAGAAAGACCAATTAAGCCTGAAAAAATTATTTTTAAAATATTTTGAGGAAAAAAAACCTGCAACAATTACAACCATCCGGAAATATTTTATAACCACCAAGAAACAATTTATTAAACCATTCAGAAATATTTACAGCCATCTGGAAAAAAATTTTTGAAGATCCTGAAACTTTTAAAATTTAGTTAATTTAATTTATAAAAAATCAATCTAATTATTAAATATATTAATTATATTGAATTAATTTAATAATATACATTAATCTATTTAAAAATATTTATTTAAAAAAAATTAATATATTTTCTTTTAAGTAATTTTAAAATACAATGCAAAAATTACGTTGCAAATTGAATTATAAAAATACATATATACCAATTTGGTCAAAATTAAGGCTTTTTGTCCATGGCAAAAATATTTTTTAAAAAATCTTTAGATTTCTTTAAGTGCATCCAACAGTTGCTGATTCTCCGGCTCATCTCCCCATTCCTTCTCCAAATGAGCAAAAGCCATTTTGTCTTTGTTGATCAGGTAAATTCCTATAAAAATGTATTTAAGAGTAAAATAGCTATAAAAATACCAAAAAAAATTAATAATTTTTGGAGGATAAGAAAAGAAAGTTTCTTCAGGAAAAAAATAAAATTTTACGAAAAAAATCCCATTTTGTTAGTTTTCCGCTCATATCTTTTTTACAAAATTTTCAAAAATTTAATTTCCTATTTTATCTTGTAGAAAATTAAATTCTCTATCGAAAAATACCAAAAACGCCCAAAAACGTTCAAAAAGCAGCGATTTAAGAGGCTCTAAACCCTTCTAATCCAAAACCCAAAAGAATTCCCATTTGTAATTTATTTTGGTGTAGTGGGAAAATGCCAAGATTATAATCAAAAAGGTCGAAGGTTCGAACCCCACCAATGGAAAATATTTTTTAATAATTAAAAATATTTAAATTATTCAAAAATAACCTCCCAAAAGTCGTCCTTCACCCTCCATATTTCCAACAAATCCAGCTTTCTTTGCTTTGTAGCCATTAATATAAGTCGAAACACGCAATAAGCCCATCCAGAGAGGAAGCCAACGTTGTTCAGGTCCAAAGAAGCGTTTCTACAAAAAAATAATAATTTTTTTCTGAATAGATTTATATTGAATTTCATAAAGGATTTTGAGAGGGAAACGAATGGTGTCTTCTTGCCGAGTCAAAAAAATTATCAGATAAAAATTACTGACGTGAAAAAAGCTCAGAAATTACCACAGTTCAACCCAGGACGTCCCCAAAAAAATTAAATTTTTATTAATTATAAAATCCCAATCTTTTAACAAAAAATTACAAAAATTAAACCTCAGGGTCAAAATATAAAGCATCAGAACATCCCAAAAAAGGTCTAAAATCTTCAACTCCAAGAGTCTCATGTACAACTCCAATTACTTTGACGCCTTTTTCATCAAGTTGTTTAGATAACGAACAAATTTGAGAAGCTTCTTTACGGCAAAGAGAACAGCCAGGACGTCTAACAGCCATAACTAGAGTTGGATTTGCATTGAAAATGTCTTCAGCCTAAAAAGATTAATTTTAGAAAAATAATTCATAAACTCCAAGAGTCTCATGGATCCCAAGACCACCCCAAAAATAGTTCGCTGCATGGTATAGGATCCAGTGTAGATTTATGGAGTTACGATCCAACTATTTTATCCTTAGGTTTAATTCAAGATTGGAACTTTTGTTTAGACTAGAACATCTCTGGCAGTTATGAAAAAGGGTGGTGGTGAAAGTTAATAGCCGGTCACAAGTCAAAGTTTTGAGCGTCTTGTCTTATATGTCTGGTGGCTTCCCCGCATCACGAAAAATCGAATTCTATCCCATAAGAGTAACCAAAGAACAAATATAATCAAAAAACCCCTCCATCGAAATAAGAAAAAAATTAAAAAAATTTTTTTTTAAGTTCTAAGGGGTCCTCCCAGCCAAAACAAATTTTAAAAAATGCAAAAATTAAAGTAAACAAACCAAAACATTTTTTCCTTCAAAGATAGCAGCGTCTCCTTTGCCAGGCTCAATAAGCTTTAAATTAGTTTTAGCCAGATATTGAACAGTTGGCACAGCAGCCCCAATAGTCAATTTAGTTGGAAGATTGGCATAAAGAATAGCACCAACAACAGCTGAAACTGCACCAGCGCCAAGTATGGAAAACATTTCTTAGAATTTTTTAAAAAATCTGAAAATTTGATAAGTGAGCTCAGAGAGGTACCTCCTCCTTACAAAAATTTTTTCTTGAAAAAATTTTTAGATTAACTTTAAAAAATCAAAAAATTAATTTGAATATTTTAATCAATTTTTTGGAACTTTTAAAAAAGGAGGAAGCACACCATCGATGTAGGAAATCAAAAAAAAAGAAAATTTTAAAAATATATATAAAGTAATTAAACTTTTTGTTCAAACAAAAATTAAAAAACCAAAAAAACCTTTATCTACCACAACATTAGACAAAATAATCCAAAAAACATCTATTTTTATATTTATTTTTCTTCCTAAAGTCATCTTACTATTCCGAAAATTCTTCAATAGATTTTGACTTCTTCCATTCACTATCCATTGGAGCAGTCATCTTCATGTTCGAATTGTTGTTGTTTGAAAGTTCAGGAAGATCAGCAACTTTATAGCCCTAAAGTTAATTTTTTAGTTTAAAGATAAGTCAACGAATAGTTTACAATAAAAGCCAGGGACAGTTCAAATTAGAAATCGAGATTTTTAAAAAATGCCCTTGTCGGATCCTGGGACGGGTTGAGCCGGTCATCAAACTTGGCCGGCTCAACGCTCAAAAAGACCTAAATTCTGGGAATAAGAAAAAGCCAGGTCTAGAACAGACTACGCTCTACCACTAGAAGAGGGAATCAAGGAGAGTCCATTCCAGCGCTTGCACTTTGACGAAGGAGAAACTCTCCCTCCAGTAACTCAGCAAAAGGAAAATTTGCTCCCCTCCCACTAAAAATTTTTTTCTCCAGTCTAAAACTACTCAGCGTTAAATCCCCAAGATTAGGTATAAAAAGTAAACAAACCTTCTCCTCCAACCTCTCAGCCAAAACAGTCGGACAACTAACCAAATACTTCTTTGGATAAGCACAGATACGTTTCATCTCAGCGTAGGGATCATAGTTGCTAGAAAATTATTTTTAAAATTAATGTATTAGAAAAGAAAACCGCATAAATTCCCGATATTGATTACGACGCGGAAGGACGTAGAAATACGCATAAGCAGTTGCACTCAAGAAAGAAGCAGAAAGTGCCATATATCCATAAACTTTGGCAACATTGTGCAATGGATAACGCATAATGTGTTCTGGTGGACGAGGAATCCTTCCAGCAGCAGACATTTTTTTATTATTTAATAATTTATCTGTAATTTGTCTAAAATAATAAAAAAATAAAAATGGAAGTCCAGAAGGATCTGGGCTTATCTTAAAGTTTAAGTAAAATATAAGGACTATAAATATGATGAAATAGAGTTCGGATTCGTGTTCAGCTCCTAAAATTATCCTAGAAGACTTATTTTTGTCGTTTTTAAACTTTGTTTAATGAGAAACGCGAACTAGACTGGATAAGAGAAAAGACTTTTAAATGAAAAAAAACAATAGTAAAAGGTAATTTTCGTAAAGAAGCATCGGAAACGAATGCATGAACTACAAAAAATTAAAGTCGAAAGTAAGAACCCTGCACGCTTTCGTAGAAAATAAAAAGACTCAAAAACAAGAAAATTAAGACTCTTATAGTAAGGGATAAAATGTCAATTAAAATAAACATAATGCCAAAACGATAAAATATTTAAAATCTAAAGTTTGTTTTGTTTTTTGAGTCTTGTTTTTTGGCTTGTTTTTGTGAATAGTCTCACGAATTTTATTTTTTTTTAAATTTATTTTGTGGCTAGTTTATTTACTCGAAAATCCCTTAGAGATCCCCCATAGATTAATTAATTATAAATCCTTCACTAAATTAATTTGCTCACTATTTTTACAGTGCAAAATATGATTTTAAAAATATGAAGTGCCTGCCACCAGAATATTTTCATCAAATAAATGTATTTCTGATTATATTATCTACTTTCTCAATTTACCAAGTGAATTCTGAAGGTTTACCTTTAATGTAAGCTTTATACAGTTTTAATATTTTATTTTTGTTCTTTTCATTTCCGACTCTAATGTACTCTCGATTATTTAAGACATGGGAAAATTTATTATTTGGGTCCTTTTGAGTCTCAAATCTAAACTTTTGGCAGAATCCATGAAAAACACGAGAAAATTTTTCTTGACCAAATCCAGACTCTAACGGGCTTATTCTATAGGTTTCTCTTTACATAGCATCTCTACATGGGCAACTAGAGACTTTCAATCGGCAGCTCTAAAAGGTCTGTCTTTCATTTTTGAAAATTTTAATTTAATTTTTTAGCTTTTGAAACACTTGTCTCAACATCTAAAAATTCAAATGGATCCTTTCGTCGTTTAAATGCTTTGGTTGAAGGTTTCATTTTCTCTTCCATTTTTTTAATTTTGTAAAGGTCTTTCTGAATGTGAAAATCGTCAATGTGATCGAACTGTTGGCTTTGGCGGTTCTCCTGATGAAAATGGAGAGACTACACTTGATTCACTTTTGATTGATGGACCGGGACACAGGACTGGAGCTGTGGCGGCACTTCGGTTCTTTTTATTAATTTGTTAGGAAATCAAGGGAACCCACAGACTTTAAGTCCGTAATTAATATTCAGTCCGCGAATGTTTGTTCGCAAATGTTTTTATGTCCAAAAAAAGTTTTTTACGTCCAAAGGAACCCGCACTATGAAACCTGGACCTAAGACCTCTAAATCCGTAATTTATTTTATGTCCGCAAGTTTTGTCCGCAAATATTTTTTCTCCAAAATTTTGTCCGCATTATAAAACTTGCGGATTTTTTACCTATTATTTTAATCTAAATAATTTATTAGGCATGTAAAGTCAGCTGCACGAGTTGCCTGGACGGTAATGAACTATACCGAACATTCGCTTTTGGTTGGGGAGAAAGGTTTTTTTGTTTTTGAGACTCAAATGGGTATTTTGCAAAATTTCCTAAAAATTCAATTTTTAGCCACAAAATTCGCTCAATCTATGGGTTTTAAACTCAAATCATTGTTAACTCCAGAATCTAAAGAAATGCATGAACAATGGCTTGAAAAGAAATGTCAACCTAACTTTTGGAAAGTAAATTTTAAATAAAATTAAAAAATAAATTTTAGTTTTTTAGAATGTCTTCCCTGACTCTACTAGCAGTTGTGGGCCTTACAAGCCTAAATGGAAGCCAGTAGTAAATTCAAAAAATGTTTGCTTTAGTAAATAGTTTGATCTAGTAAATAAGGGGGTGTGGTTTCCTCTCTTAAATTTTCCCTTTTGAAAAATTTTTAAAAATTTGCGGACAAATTTTGCGGACATTTTTTTGTTTTCTGCTTTCTATTGACTGTTCAAAATCTCTTTTTTTGCTACCTTAAGGTTTGCTTTATATTTTCTAAGTCAAATTTCTAATTCAAAAAGTCTTGGCTACTCAACTTCACTTTCTAAAAAATGTCCGCAAGATTTGTCCGCAAAAATTTTTTCGGATATTACAATATATTTTACATAGTAGACCTATTGCTTCATAAAACCCCTTTTAAAAATTGAAATTAACATTTAAATTTAAGGATCACTCAACCACCCACTCATTTAATGAAGGAAACCATGACACTATTGGAATGATACTTGTTGATGAAAACGGCAATGTAGCTGCAGGAACGTCCTCAAATGGAGCAAGAAATAAAATACCAGGGTTTTCTTTTAATTTCTTTATAATTACTTTAATATTTATTAAGCCGCGTAGGAGACTCGCCTATAGTTGGTGCCGGGGCTTATGTAGATAATTCTGTGGGTGGTGCTGCAGCTACAGGAGATGGGGATGTGATGATGAGATTTGTGCCTAGGTTAAAAAATTTTTTTGATTATTTTTATGGGTTTTATGAGTGTTTTGTAAATCTATTAAACCCCTTTTGTGAACATAAGTCCTTTAAGGATACTTTTCCTAACCCCCTTTTGCGGACAATTTTTGCGGACAAGTGATTTTTCACTTTAATGTTCAGTTATTTAAACTCTTCCTATCTAAAAAATTTTCTTTGATTATTTTCCGTGTTTTTATGATTGATTTTCCCTCCCAAAAATCAAAAAAGGTAAGTTATCCGCCATTAATCAATTGTACGCAAAAATTATCCGCAAGAAAAAATTTGTCCGTAAGTTAAAAAAAATTTTTTTTTAATTGAGCAATTTTTCGCTTTACTAAGTTATTAAAATTATTATTTTAAAGTTTTCTTGTGGTAGAATTAATGCGTCAAGGCAAAAGTCCAACTGAAGCAACTTCTGAAGCAATTCTTCGAATTAAACGTTTTTACCCCAACTTTTTTGGTGCAATAATTGCTACAGACATTAATGGAAATTTTGGAGCAGCTTGTTCTGGAATGGAAAAGTTTCATTATTCTGTGGTTAGATCAGATAGTGAAGAAAGAAGGGAGAGGGAAGTTGAGGTTGTGGAAGCTATTTGTGAGAATATTGGGTGAAAAAAATTTTTTTTCGTGTTCCGACCAAT
Organism: Meloidogyne hapla; assembly: GCA_000172435.1. NCBI lineage: Eukaryota > Metazoa > Nematoda > Chromadorea > Rhabditida > Meloidogynidae > Meloidogyne > Meloidogyne hapla. Next base: position 38,562 of record ABLG01000008.1, on the reverse strand, counting down.
TCCTTTCGGAAACCAGAGGACAGGAGTTCAAAAAATCGAAAGGGAAGGTCCACCTATGGAATCCTGAAAAATCGTAAAAATAACAGGATTTTCGGGACAGGACCCAAAAAAATCCTGTCCTGTTCTAGTCAAGACTGATTAATCAAATTTATTAGTTGAAGATATTTATGACTGACCCGGAAGGTTTTTGTTTGGAAGACGTTTTTTACCCTCACTCGATTTTTGTATTTACTTTATTTTCTGGCATTTACCTAAATTTCTTGTAAAATCATTTTCAATACTTGATAACATTTTTAATAATTTTCTTTTTAACTTTCTTTTTATTTTTTTTCAAAATTTCTTTTTAATAATTTTCATTTTACTCCTCAAAATGTTCACAATCTATAAATGCCATTAGCATTTTAGAAGGAACACAATGGCTTTTTTGCGCGTTACTTGAAGCTTCCTTTTCAATTTTTTGCTTCACATACACAGATACTCTTTGGCCTAAAAAATATTTTAAAGAGAAAGGGCGAACATGTAAAATATATAAAATAATATGTTCGGCACGTCCCGCGGCATTATTGAATGTCCAAAGTAAAATGAGAAAGAAGAAGAAAAAATGTAAAAAAAGAAGTGAGAGTGAATCTTTAAAACAAGCTTTGCTAATACAGCTTTTCTAACCCAGTGTAGAAAAGCTGTATTAGCAGAGCTGTAAATAGAGGTTAGAGAAATATGAAAAATAGTAGTAATAATTCTAACCCAAAAGATCACCAAAACAAACTTTTCAATTTCCAAGTTTTACAATTTCAAAGGTTTGAGTTATTACAACCCCCAAGGGTTAAGTTCTCAAATTTTTACAGTTTTTAAATGTGTTCCTTCTGGTTTAGTTGGAAAGCTTTGTGGGTTCGAATCCCACTCATGGAAAATTATTTTTTGATAGGTCCAGGTGGGTCACTTGGGTATAAACAATTTTATTTTCATGTTTTACAATTACAATACACCTCAAATTAAGTAAACAATTAGGGAAATAAACAATTATGTAATAGTTATTTTAGTGTCGACCTTTTGGGTTAACTTAATAATGCCATCGACTGCCTTTGGCAATGTTTTATTCTCCCCTAGCCTATTCTCAAAACCATCCCTTGTCTTCCAATGGCATGAGAGAAATTTTGCAGCGTTAGAGACATTGCTTTAAGACCAAATTTATGTAAAATTTACTTTTTGAAGATGACGACATTTTCTACCAAATCCATTGATTTTAAATTAAATTAATGCCAATGGCATCTTCCTGTGAATAAAACATCTTCCTATAAATCCATCTTTCATATTTTAAAAATTAAAAAAAAATTGTAGGGATGTCCAATGTCTCTTTATCTTTTTTATTGGCCTTTATTAACCTTCTAGCACATGGCCAGGTGCTTGGACGTACTCTTCCTGAATTTTATGATAATTCGTGGGCCGAATTGTTTCAACAGGGCGAGCTCGGCAATGAAGGCATTTAATTTTAATTAAAATTTAAATTGTAAAGGTATTGCAAACATTTGTAATTTTGTTTAAAAATATTTTTAAACCTTACAATTATGTAAATATTGGAGTCAACCCACTAGATCAACAACCTAAAGATTTAGACCAGACTGTGTAAAATTGCGTTTTGGCGTTTTGCGGTTTTTGGCGTGTTTTCAAAAAGCTGCGTTAGTGGTTTTCACCCCACGAGAAATTTTTTGCACTTGTAAAGTTATTACAAATGTTTGTAAAATAAATTGTAAAATATAAATGTTTTATTCCACCTTCAGAAACCCTTAGTCGCGTTGGAAGCGCTTTAGCTCAACTCCAAAACAACCAACATAAAGAAATCCCATATGAAGAGAAGGCAGAAAATGAGCAAGAAATTGAAGGAATAGATGAATTGAAGGATGAAGTTTGGTTTAAAAAAATTTTAAAAAATCCATTTTTATAAATTAAGGAGAGTTATGTATTGCAACTTCCCCCAAATATTGGACAAGCTCCAGGTATTGCATTGGATCCGTTAAATCGACTGGTTCTCTTCCACCGGTCTGGAAGAGTTTGGGATGAATTGTAAGTGAAGATTGTATCAGAAAAAGTTTTTAAATTTAATTTTAGCTCATTTGATGAAAACAACCACCTAAACAGGTTTTTACAAATTAAAAAAATTTTAAATGGCCAAATATAAAACGGTCAAAATGTTAAATGGTCAAAGACCCTAAAGATCAAACTAGGTAATTTTCCTAGAGAACCCTGGAGATCAACAAAAGATAATAGTATTGATATTGTGTGCGCAATTATTTTTGTAATATTTTTGGCGCACAGCCCTGATGTTGACCTCATGGGAGTGTTGCTCTTGTGGGTTGCCTTGCCCCTATATCTTTTTAAACCGAAAAACATGTGAATATTTTAAAGATTTTAAAATTTCCTATAACAGGTCATTAGGCATCATTCCAAATACCACAATTGCCGTTATCGACACAGAATCTGGCGCAGTATTGGAAGAGCACGGTAAAAACATGTTCTACATGCCTCATGGACTTACAATCGATGCCCACGGCAATAGTTGGCTTACAGACGTTGGAAGCCACCAAATCCACAAACTTGACAAGGACTTTAAAGTTATTATGAGTTTGGGGGAGAAACTTGTGCCAGGGTAATTATCAAGACTCAACTGACCTCAAAAGTTGAAAAATCCCCTTCTTTCAGGTCAGATGACAAACACTTTTGTAAACCAACAGACGTTGCTATTGCCAGCACAGGAGAGTTTTTCGTGGCAGATGGTTACTGTAACAGTAGGATAATGAAGTTTGATAGAGAGGGGAAGTTGCTCAGTCAATTTGGGCAGCCTGACTGTAAATTAATTTTTAAAATACTGGATCTGTTATACCTTATGGGTCCAATCGATTTTTATGGGGCGATTAGGCGCTCAAAATTTGATTGGACTCATAAACTGTAGTAGACCAGAATTAATTTAAAAAAAACATTTTCAGCCAGTGAATCACCCAGAAACGGCGAATTCCTTGTACCACACTCCTTAACCCTCATTGAAGATCTCAACCTACTTTGTGTTGCAGACCGTGAAAATGAACGGTAGAATGATTTATAAGTTTTTCCTCTCCAATTTGTCATTTAAGTATTCAATGCTTTTCTGCCGGATTAGAAGGTGCTCAACACCAACATAGACGTGCTTACGTCCCCACAGGCACTTTCTTCACAAAGGCTGAGAATATTGGACGAGTCTTTGCTATAAGGGAGAAGGAACACTTCCTAGTTGGGGTAACCAATCAAGACCAAGGCGGTCAACTTGAGTCTCAAGTTTTCGTGATGGATATGAACACTGGAAGGGCTAACAGCTTTGCTAAGGTATGGAGGCAAAGAAAATTTTGAAATTTTAATTTCTCGTTTTTAGGGCCTCGAAAATGCCCATGCACTTGCAATCAGCGAGAATGGAGACATTTATGTTTCACAAATTGAACCCAACCAAATTGTTAAATTTAGTATTGCGACAAATGAGAATTGAGAGAAAGGCTCAGCAAAGAGAAAAAATCAGAAATAATCAGAAAAATTTTTATTAATCAAAAAACCTCCAATTCATATCTCCTCTTTCATTCTTTCCCTTCCCTCTACCCTTTATCCCAATTTAAAAAATTATTGTGCACAAAAATGGCGGGCGAATGGCTGGCAAAGGATGGCGATAAACTTTACTTTTTGTTTTTATTTAATTACAAAAGTTAATTTACAAAAGAGAATTTACATGGAGAAAAATTCTGAAAAAGTTTCAGAATTAATGAAAAGAGTTAAGAAAATGTACAGTATTTCCGGAAAGCTTTATAAAATTAAAAAATAATTTCCGGAAAAGTTTATAATTAAACTTTTCCGTAAAATATAATTCCGGAAAGTTATTTCAGAGTTATAAAAATTCCGGAAAAGAATTATTGTAAAGTTTGTAATAAATGTTTTCCGGAAAATATATTCCAGAGTTATATAATAGATTACAGAAGAAGGTTTCAGAATTAATTCTTGAAAAGATTAAAAGAAACATGATAAAGAAAGAATTGTTTTCCGGGAAAATTCCGGAAGATTATATTGTTATATATTTATGAGGTAGAGAAAAGATACAGTATATAGTATATACACAACACACAAACAAACACCACGATTTTTCTCCTTTCATTTTGATATTATTGGCATTGAATTGACACGTTTTGGAACATTAATCATATTATTAGTTAAAGTAACTCCGTTTGGACTAACACTTGGACCAATTCCAATTTTAGCAATATTCGATTTTGGTGGTTGGGCCATGACAAATTTATTTTTCTTTGCCTTTCTACAACAAATCATAAGTAAGAAACGTTCACGAAATTGAACATTTAGAGCCAAATAAAGGAATGGATTTATTCCACAAACAAGCATCTAAATATAATATAATTAAAAAATTGAGCTTCAACGAGTAAGACAAGCTTCGAAACATGCTTCAGATTTAATTTGAAACATGCTTCAGAGAAAAATGCTTCAGATTTAATTTGAAACTGCTTCAGAGTTAATTTGAAACTTGCTTAAAATTGTTTGAAAAATGCTTCAGATTTTTGAAAAATGCTTCAGAATTAATTTGAAACTTGCTTAAAATTTTTTGAAACATGATTCAGAGTTAATTTGAAACATGCTTCAAATATGTATTAAAACATGCTTCATATTTTTTTCATTAAAATAAAGTTTCACCGTTCCGACGTTAAGAAAGGCAATCAAATCTAACGATGCATCCTCGGGAAGCAAATATCCACAAACCATTAAAAGACTTAGAGGTAAAAATTGTGAACTTGTCTGGAATTTATTAAAATAATTCATAAGGAAAACAATAATTACCTGAAGCAAAATACGTCTTTCTTGGCGGCTTAGAATTTCAACAGTGTTTTGCTTCCCACGTCTCTTAAAAAGAAAAAATTTCAGAATTATGATTATGATTTTTTGAAACATGCTTCAGATTTTATTTGAAGTTTTTAATTGAAAAATGCTTCAAATTTTATTGAAGAATGCTTCAGTTTTTAGTTGAAATATGCTTCAGATTTTATTGAAGCATGCTACATATTTTTTGAAACATGCTTCAAATTTTTGAAGCAGGCTTCAGATTTTTTTGAAACAAGCTTCAGAAGTATTTTTTCATTAAAAAGATATTTGAAAATTCTGATTTGTTCTTATTTTTATTAAACATAATTCTGATTTCACAACCTACCCATTTGAGTATACAAACAATTAATATATACGCAATAAAAGTAATTAATGGCAAAAAACCAGTAGATTTATATTCAATATCTCTAACAGTTTTAGTCCAGTTTAGTTTGAATGAATAAGTCCAAAAAAATTTACTTTCACTAAAGTGAAGCCCACAATATGGGCTAACAAATACTGCAATAATCCCAACACAGAAACCAAAGCTTAGAAGAAGCAAAAACTGAAAAAAAATAAATTCTGACAAATTCTGATTTTCTTCTGCTTTTAAAATTCTGATTTTTTCTGATTTTTAAAATTCTGATTTTTTTCTGCTTTTAAAATTCTGATTTTCTTCTGCTTTTAAAATTCTGATTTTTCTGATTTTAAAATTCTGATTTTCTTCTGCTTTTAAAATTCTGATTTTTTCTGATTTTAAAATTCTGATTTTTCTGATTTTAAAATTCTGATTTTCTTCTGCTTTTAAAATTCTGATTTTTTCTGATTTTTTACATTAAATAAACGACGCTCCCATGGCAGTTCTTGTTCTTTTATTGAAATCAAAAAGCAATTTTTTAGTACAACACTACAACGATTCAATGCCAATAGTAATTGTAAAAAGAAGAGAATATTCCAACTTGAAGCATTTACAGCACCTCCCCACTATAAAAATATTTTTTTTTATTATTTAAAGTTACAAGCAAGCCTAGAGAAGACTTCTCAAGACTGGGTCTCAAGAGCTTATACTTACTCCCTTTGTAAGTATATTAATAATTTAATTTATTCAATAGAAAATATTTTTAATATTTTATTCCAATAATTTATTTACAGCCAATATTATATTTTAAGAGAAGAATTGAAACAACTAACATACTTTTCTGACTAACAGAAAAGCTTATAAAGGGGATAAGATGAATAAGAGGAAATGTGATTCCAAAGTTCGCGATTGCATTATATTTTAATGTTAAAAGGATTTATTGAAATAATGCAATCGCTTTAACGGAAATAAAAGAAAAAGTGTAAAAGGCGATTAGTAATTTTATGGGAAAGTAAAATAAAGAGGGATAAATAATTTTATCTTTATTTTTATCTTTAATTTAGAATTTCTTTATTCTTGGTACTTTGGACCTTAATTCTTTCCCAATGAGACCGGGGTCGAAACAGACTTTTAAAAAATCTGAAGCATGCTTCATACTTCAAAAAAAGTTTCAAGAAAACTGAAGCAAGCTTCAAACAAATTTGAAGCATATTTCAGGAAATCTGAAGTTGTTTCAGAGAACTGAAGCATACTTCAGAATATTTGAAGCTGCTTCAAGAAAATCTGAAGCATGCTTCATGCTTAAAAGTTCCAGGAAATGAAAAGCTGATTCAAGAAAATCCGAAGCATGCTTAGAACTTTGAACTGGACTACAGTATCCCCCAGAAAATTAAAAAACTGCCAAAAATCCTTAAAATCTCAACCTGTTCAAATCCTTCAGAAAATTCAAAGTTAATAAGTCTAAGAAAAATAAAAAGTCCATTTGCCAATAATTGAAAAATATCAGCTAAACAAACTGCAAACATGATTCTATAACAACTATTTTGACGATAATCCTTGTGAAGCATGAAAAGCTTTAAGGGAAATTAAACTTTATTTTTGTTTAAAATTCTGATTCTTAAAATCATGAAGCATGTTTCAAAAAATCAGAAGCATGCTTTTAAAAATATGAAGCATGTTTCAAAAATATCTGAAGCATGCTTCGATATAGATGAAGCATGCTTTTAAAAATATGAAGCATGTTTCAAAAGTCCAAAGAATGCTTCAAAAAATCAGAAGCATGTTTAAACTATATCAGAAGCAAGTTTCAAATTAATTCTGAAACATGTTTCAAGAAAATCTGAAGCATGTTTCAAATATATATATTGATGCTTCAAATATATCTGAATTCTGATTTACCGGTAGAATTGCAATTTGTACAAATAAAAATACAAAAGCAAGTGACAGTCGAATAATCGCATAAATTACAATTGGATCCATATTTGAAGGTTGATTTGGAAAAAAATTTTATTGAAAAATTCTGAAATTCGAGAAATTTTTTTGTTTTATTAGTTTAAAAATATTTTGAGAATTTTATAAAAATTTTTTAACTGAATATTTTTTTAAGAATGTTGAAGCAAAAAAATATATTTGAGTAATTTAATTTTTAATGGTTTAGAGTGTTTCTATTAATATCTCTATTAAATTAAATAAATATTAAATTAAATATTAAATTAATTTAATTTTCATAAAATTAATGTTTGTTTTCAGAATATTTTTAATTTAATAAAAATACTATTTTAAAAAGGGAACGGAAAAGGGAGTGTCAAATAGGGAGTGTCAATTTCGAGAAAATTTTTTTATACCAAAAAATAACCAGTTTCATAAAATATCTGCAGCATATATTTGATAAGAGAAAGATCAAGCAGAAGCATTTTCAAAAAATCTGAAGCAAGTTTTAAAATAATTGAAGCATGTTTCAGAAAAAGATGAAGCATTTTTAAGAAATATGAAGCATGCTTCAAAAAAATCTGAAGCAAAAAATAAAAATCAAGAAAAGATAAGATTCAGAAACAGATGAAACTATAGACCTTAATAATAAATAGAAACTTGCTTCAATTTTGCCTAAACATGATCTGCAACTTATTCTACTTATTTTTTTATAAATTAAATTATAAAAAATTTTTATGTTTCTTTTTGAGGAAAATTTAATTATTTTTACACTAATTAATTTAAATAAATTAGGCTAAACAAATGATTTTGTTAAAAAATAATAAATCGGTTAATTTATTCATTTTTTGCTTTTTTGGAATAATATTTTCTTAATTAAATAGAGTTAAATATAAATTTTAGCATTGGAAATGGTTAAATAGAATTTAAGAATGTATTGTGGTAACAAGAAAATTATTTTTAAAAAGCCCGCAGAAAATTTTGCCATAGGGAAGTGTGAAAGGAACATGGAGTAGTGTGAAGGGAACATGGGGTAGTGTGAAAGGAACATGGGGTAGTGTGGAAGGGACATGGGGTAGTGTGAAAGGAACATGGGGTAGTGTGAAAGGAACATGAGGTAGTGTGAAAGGAACATGAGGTAGTGTGAAAGGAACATGAGGTAGTGTGAAAGGAACATGAGGTAGTGTGAAGGGAACATGAGGTCGGATATAACCAACTTATCCTATTATAAAAGCACATAAAAATCAAAACTTAAGTTCATTCAACACAACTTCTCTTCCAAACATCTCTCTACAAACTTCACAACAACACATGTTTTACAAACAAACTTTATGCCTTGTTTTTCTTCTCAGCCTTGTCAAGTTTCAACAAAACGACTACAATGCTGCAAATGTTCAGCGTAAAGGCAACAATGGTCAAAGTCAACAGAAGACAAATGGGGACGACTACAAAAGGTGCGTTTTTTGTTCTCTTTTAATCAAATATTTCATTCACTTTTAAGGTACATGACACAAAATACTCAACATGTAAGCTTGCTTAGAACTTGGAACTGGACTCGAATTGCATTTGTAGTTTTAGTCTACTTTATAATGTAAGCTTAAACTTGAAAATCGTAAAAAAATTTTTTCTCTTTTAAGCACTCTTCTGTTTTACATAATCAGTCGTTATCTCATCCGAATAAGAAGAAGACAAGAAGAGGATTTGGCATTGCTTGAAGAAACTATTGGATTGGGCAAACCAAAAAAGGACGATGACAAAAAGAAGAAAGATGAAGAGGAAATGAGGAAGAGGAAGGGAGAAGAAGAAAGGAAGAAGAGGGAAGTGGAAATGATGAAAAAGATGAAAATGAAGAGTAAAGGCCCTCCCTCCCTTTCAAAGGACGATTCATCTACTCTTGAAGATAAAGAAGAAAATACAGCTATTGAGATGAAAGATGAGACGAAAAAGGAAGAAAAGAGAAAATATCATGATGAATTACAGGTGGGGGAACACTTGGGTCTGAGAAATTTAATTAAAATTTAATTCAGGAAAGAATAAAGGAATCGTTGGAGAAGAGCGTGAAAATAGACGACCGTGATTCACTTAAAACTTCAAGGGAGGAGTCAAGTCAATCGGTACTTTTCTCAAATTTTCAAAAAATTTCATAAAGACAAACTTCTAAACGCCCATAAGAACAAAATTTTTCAAAACGTCCATAGGAACAAAAACTTTCAAAACGCCCAAAACCCGAAAAACTAACAGAATTTCTAAATTTTCAGAGTTTGGCCAGCAGCGTCTTCTCAGATTCATCTATCGCAACCTCCAACATTGATAAAGAAGACACTCAATCATCTTCAATAACTGAGAAAGAAGAGACAAAGGAAGAAACTACAAGTAAAGAAGAGACAACAAGTAACGAAGAGACAACGAGTAATACAACAAATATATTAGATGATGAACAAAGTTATTCAGAATCTGAAACATCTTCAGAGACGCTTTCTCCAGAAAATGAGTAAAGTGAAAAAGAAGAGAAAAATGAAGAAAAGAGTGATGATAAAGAAGAAATGTTTGAAGATGAAAATTTTGAAGATGAGAATTATGAAGATAAGAATGATGAAGACATTATTAAGAATGAAAATGAAGAAGATTATTAAAATAAACATCTGTTGTGTTGTATTTAATTTTTAAGTATACTGTATTTTTTCTTTAACTTTCTGTGCGCAATAAACTTTTAAAACGCCAAAACTTGAAATAACCTACCATGTGCGCCAAAAACTTTTTATTGGGAGGTAAAACGCCAAAAATTAAAATTGGCGTTACTAAGGGTTATTAATTAACTTTTGGTGCACACCTAGATGAAAAATTAATTTTTCTTAATTAAATTTTTTAAATTCTTTTTCCCCCAATTTTCGATTTCTTATCATATAATCTTTTAAAGAATGGAATTTCTTTTTTAAAAATGCTAAGCAAACAATAAATTAATTTAGATAATAATTTTACTTTTTGGTTAATTAATAGTTTAAAATGCATTAAAGTAATTCTAGATAAACCAGCCAGTCTTTAAAAAATATTTACCCAGAAACACAAAAAGAATATATTTAATTAAAATTTTAAATATTAAACTATAATTTTTCTCACGCAATTCAACAATGATATTGGCAAGATTTTTGAGGGAAAATAATGCTGAATTTCTTTTTCTGGTTTCGATGATTTGTACTTTGGGTAAATTAAATATTTATTAAAACTACTCCATGTTCCCTCCACACTACCTCATGTTCTCTTCACACTACACCATGTTCCTTTCACACTACATGTTCCCTTCACACTACATGTCCCTTCGCACTACCCCATGTTCCCTTCACATTACCCCGTGTTCCCTCCAGACTACCCCATGTTCCCTTTAACCAAGTTACTATTTTCAGCTCTAAAATTATAACAAAAATTAAAAAAACCAAAATTTAAAGGTGGCCTTCTCTTTGGTTATTCTACTGGTGTAACTAATGGTGCTTCAAGTTTTATCCAAATAGATCTCCAACTTGAGCAAGTAGATGTTGGATATATAACAGGGTCTTTACTTGTTGGCGCTGCTTTTGGTGCTTTAATTGGAGGACATTTAGCTGGTAAATACAACAAAAAATACCCAAAACCTTCACAATTTTTATATTTTCCAAGACAAATTTGGTCGTCGTCTCGTAACTCTTGGAAATAGTTTTTTATTTATTTTGGGTACTTTTGGATCTTCAATGGCGCCTAATTTATTGGTTATGATTTTTGCAAGAATATTGTTAGGATTAGCTGTTGGTTGCGCTTCTGCAGCTGTGCCTATTTTTCTTGCAGAATTGGCTCCAGCTGAGAAAAGGGGACAGATGGTTACTCGTAATGAATTGATGATAGTTGTTGGACAATTGGTTGCTTTTCTTAGTAATGCTATACTTGGAACTATTTGGGGAGATAAGTCAGTTAACTCAAATTTTTATTTGGTCACTTTCTCATTTCGTCAAAGTTCATTTCGCCACAAATCCACTTTGCCATATACACTTAGTCACTGCTCATTTCGCCAACCAACATTTATTTTTCATTTCGTCACAAATCTTAGTCAAATCTCATACATCCTTTTCACCCCTCACTTCGTCACACACAATCAACCACTTAAATCAAACCAAAACTATTTTATTTTAGTCCACAAATATGGCGTTGGATGTTTGTATTAGGAATTCTACCAGCTTTGGGATTAATGTTTGGCACTTGGCTAGTAGTCCCAGAAAGTCCCCGTTGGCTAATATCAACCTCAAAGACTAAACAAGCATTAGAAGTGCTTAAACAAATTAGAGAGAGTGAAATACAAGCAATTAATGAATTAGAAGAAGTACAGCAATTAGTGGAACATGATAGAAAAATAAATGAAGAAAAAATGTCGATTGCTGAGATGCTTATGAGTGAAAGATGGATATATCGTTGTTTGTTAGTGGGAATTGGAATTGCTTTATGTCAACAAGTGACTGGTCTTTTAAGCAAATTTTTCAGAAAATATTTTTATTTTATAGGTGTTAATTCAATAATGTTTTATGGCACAGAAATTCTTAGAGATACCGGTTTTTCAAATCAAACTGCTTTAATGGCTAATATCGCTAATGGGGTAGAGAATAATTTTAATTAATAATATTCACACTACCCAATATTCCTCTCAACTACCCCATGTTCCCTTCACATTACCACATGTTCCCTTCATACAACCCCATGTTCCCTTCACACTACCCATGTTCCCTTCACTACCCCATGCTCCCTTCACACTACCCCATGTTCCCTTCACACTACCCCATGTTCCTTTCACACTACCCCATGTTCCCTTCACACTACCCCATGTACCTTTCACACTACCCCATGTCCCTTCCACACTACCCCATGTTCCTTTCACACTACCCCATGTTCCCTTCACACTACTTCAAATCCGTAACCCTTCAAATCCGTAAACACATAACCAAAAATTCAGTTACTTAACTAATTTTCTCTCAAGTTAATATCTGTTCTGGCTACTTCGCTAAGCATTTGGCTACTTGGAAAAATTTCTCGTCGCAAAATGTTAATTAGCGCCCAATTTGGTACAATAATCGTTCATTTATTAATTGGTCTCACTGAATTGTTTCTTCAGAATGGTACAGCAAAAGGACTTTTAGTGCTCTGCCTATGCGTTGTATTTTTGGCTTTTCAACAAGTCAGCAATTAAAATAATTAAAAAAAAAAATTTTTAAAATCTGAAGCACGTTTCAAAAAAATCTGAAGAATTTTTGAAAAAACTGTAGCATGTTTCAAAAAAACTGAAGCATGTTCAAAAAACAGAAGCAGGTTTCCGAAAAAGTGAAGCAAAATATTTGGAACATTTTTCAAAAAATAAGAAGCATGATTAAAAAGATATGAAGCATGCTTCAAGAAATCTGAAGCGTGTTTCGAAAAAATCAGAAGCAGGTTTCCGAAAAAGTGAAGCAAAATATTTGGAACATTTTTCAAAAAATAAGAAGCATGATTAAAATGATATGAAGCATGCTTCAAAAAATCTGAAGCGTGTTTCGAAAAAATCAGAAGCAGGTTTCCGAAAAAATCAGAAGCAGGTTTCCGAAAAAGTGAAGCAAAATATTTGAAACATTTTTCAAAAAATATGAAGGTTGCTTCAAAAAATATGAAGCATGTTTCAAAAAATATGAAGCATGCTTCAAAAAATATGAAGCATGTTTCAATTAAACTTATTCTTTAAAAGGGCTCCATTTCTCCTGTAACATGGCTTCTACTCGCTGAAATATTTCCACTAAAAATTCGTGGATTAGCTATCAGTATCAGCACATTTCTCTTATGGATATCAAATGCATTGGTTGGAATATTTTTTCCAATTTTTTCAACTAATTTTGGAATTGGCCCAACTTTTCTTGCTTTTTCTGTTCTAAATATTTTTGCTTTAATATTTTCTTTATTATGGTTACCAGAAACTAAAGGAAAATCTTTAGAAGAATTGGAACAACAATTTATTAATCAAGATTGGAAACTACTTAGAAGGCCTGGAAAACAATAAAAATTGTAATAATTGTAAATAATTGAAGCTCATTATTTATTCAGAAATTTATTCTTATAAATATTGAGAATTGTATATACTTTCCGGAAAATCATATTTAATTAAACTTTCCGGAAGAAAATGTAATTATTTTTCCGGAAAATTTAAAAATCAGAATTTTAAATATAAAAATCAGAAAAATAAAAATACTAAATATAAAACTTTCAGGAAAATATTTATATAAATATTTAGTAATAGAATATTTGCAGAAAATAATATAAATATGTAAAAAGTAGTCAAAATTTTATATTTTTAATTTACTCATTTGCAAAGATAAACTCTCAAAAATTAAATTCTTCCAAAAAGTTTTGCAAGCATTTGTATTCCGCGCATAAATTATAGCATAAGTCTTTTGCAACATAAATTCATATCTTGCTAATTCATCCCACCCTTCTTGCCATTGCTTATTTATAACTAAATCTACAGCTAATTCGAATACTTTCTTGAATGTGATAAGCCGATTAATTTTGTAAAAATCAATATTTCCATCCTTAATTTTAAATAATAAATAGAGGGTATAAAAATAGAGTATAGTGAGTATTTTAATTAATTCCGGAAGACAGTATTTTCCGGAAATAAAATAGCTAAAAAATAGAGAATAATCTAATCCGAAGTTTAGTTCTTTTCCGGAAGAAATAACGAGAAATTTAATTTTCCGGAAGAAATAATAATCAGAATTTTAATTATTTTTCCGGAAATAAAATAACTAAAAACTAGAGATATAAGAATAATCTAATCAGAATTTTAATTATTTTTCCGGAAAAAAAATAGCAAGAGAATGCAAAAAATATTAGAAACAGAAGATAAATATTAGAGAAATTTAAAAATTACCCTTAACATATGATTAACATATTTAATTGTGTCTCGAATCAATCTTCTTGGACGTGTTTTGGGATTAACTTTAATTGAATCATCCCCCCAATGAGTATTATTAATTTGCAAAATTGAACGAATATTTTGTTGTATTTCCATGCCAAATTCAAAATTGCTTAATAAAAAAATATAAAAAAGTTAGGGCGAAAGGACTGTAGAGTAATAACTACTTAAACTTGTCCAATGACAAAAATATTTTTTTTAAATAAATTAAATCAAAAAATTCCCCACCACAAATTATTATAACAAAAAGCAGCCTGACCCAAATCATTGCCACCAAAAATTTTTTCAAAATGTCCTTCCAAATCTCTTCCATCATTATATTTACTTGAGGAATTAACAATATTTTGTTGTTCAGTAAAAGCTTGTTTATTAGAATTCAAAGTAAGAGATTCCATTTTATTGATTATTTAATTAACTAAAAAGGTAAAAAAAATAAATTCTGAATTTATTAAAAACATTCCGGAAAACATAAAAATCAGAATTTTAATATTCCGGAAGAGATATAACTCAAAACCTTATAAACTTTCCGGGAGACTAAACCAGAAAATGCAAGAATATTTTTTATAAAACCTTTCCGGAAAGTAATCAGAATATTATTTATTTTTCCGGAAGAGAAATAACTCTGAACTTTATAAAACTTTCCGGAAGACATAAACCAGAAAAAAAAATATATTTTTTATAAAACCTTTCCGGAAAGTAATCAGAATATTATTTATTTTTCCGGAAGAGAAATAACTCAGAAATTCTGATGATTATTTTCCGGAAAGAAATTATATTATTCTCAAAACTTGCTTAAAAACATTAATTTAAAGATAAATAAAAATGAAATATAAAAACATATATTAACTAAAATTAAAAATTTTATATAAAATTTATTCAAAAAAAATAAAAATACTTTTTATTTTTATTTTAAAAAATTATTTTAAATTAATATTTAAAACTTGTAGCATTTTGTGAATTTCCATCATAAATTAAAGAATTGTCTACTGGAATATATTGATTTGTACAAAGTTTTATTGCCTCCTGAGCAGCAACACCACCTATAATAGCTGAAATAACATGCAATTCTGAAGAAGAAAAACGACAAATTTCAAGAATTAATTCATCAGGAAATTGTTGTTCTTGTTTTTTGATTAATTCTGAATCCTGAAAAAAAATTTGAAGTTTCTTTTAATTTAAAATTTTTAATTAATTTTGCGGACATTTTTTGCGGACTATTTTTTATTAAAAAAAATTTTTTTCGAATTTTTCTTCTTAAATAAGGCTCAAAAAAATAACAAAAAAAATTTCTAAAAATTAAAAAAAAAATTATTAAGATTTTTCAGCTCAGGTCCAGTTTAATGTAACCATAAAATCCATTGGATTCCTAAACTTGCCCAGCCTTTTTTTCTTTATTTTTATAATTTTTAAAAACAACCTTAGTTAGACTGAACAAAAATTCAGTTAAAAATCTTTTCATTTCTCGTAAATCACTTTCCTCACTTGGAACACGCCCATTTGCTTCTTGGAATCGATCAACAACTCTCAAAAGTATATACCAAGTCAGAGGGTCAACAAATGGAGGAAGTTCGTCTAATCTGGGTGGTTCGATTCTTTGTAATAATGACTGGAATTTGAAAAAAAATTTTTAAAAAATTAAAAAAAAAATTTTTTTTAATTGCAAAATGTCAAGTTTTTAAATGTCAAGCTTCAAAAAGGTCAATTTTAGAAAGTGTCAAAATCATAAAAATAAAAAAAAGACATTTCATTACAAAAAATCCAGAAAAATTAGAAAAATGACATTTCATCCCAAAAGCTAACAAAATAGGTTTTTTGTCCCATAATCATCCCACAAATTCAAAAATAGTCATTTGATCCCATAAAATCCGGAAAAAATTAAAGAATTGACATTTCATTCCCCACAAAATCAAAAAACAGACATTTTGTCCCCAAAAAATCCAAAAAACTCAAAATTTGACTCCCATAAAATTAAAAAACCCAAAAACGGACATTTAATCCCAACCTTTTCAAATTTAAACAAACCTTAATATTTCCATTAAATTCAGAATTAAGCGAAGTTCCATATTGAACAGCAATTTTTGAAGCATTTTTACAAAAAGTTTTGCATTGTTCTAATGTAATTTTTGGTATATTTTCTTCACTAAATTCTCTGGCTGTTTCCATTAAAGACTGGGCAGTGGAGAATGTTCGCGTTTCTTCTCTTGAAAAAATTTTAATTAAAAAAAAGAAACGAACACCATTAAAACCCAAAAACTTTCTTGTAAATAAAAAAAAATTTTTTTTGATAGATAGATTCCCAATAAATTGAAAATTCCCACTAAGTCGAAAGAAAAGCCGTCCATATTAAACAAACCCCAATAAATCTTTAAAAAAATCGGACAATATTTGCGGACATGTATTGCGAAATTAAAAGATAAATGCGGACTTTTTAAATAAAATCATCCCCATGGTCAAGCCCCAATAATTTAGAAAAATCACAAACCCATAAGAATTATTTTCATTATCATCATTCGAATAATCATCTACACTTTCCATTGAAACAGAAATTCTTTTTTGAATATTTGTTTGTTCATTAAATTCTGAAGTACTCATTCGAGACAATTCTTCTTCATCTGTTACATCTGTATTTGTTGTATTTTCCTCTTCTTCTTCGTCATTTTCAAAATTTAAATTATTTATTTCAGTCATTTGTTTAATTATATTATAAAATAAATGAGCATCTTCAAATGATTTTTCTCTACAAAAAGAATAATTAAATTAAATTTCTTAAGTTAAAAAATATTTTAAGTTCGAACCTTCGACCCCCTCCCCCCACAAATGTAAACACAGACTTAAGCAACTATGGCTTAAATATTTTTATTTTATTTTTCAAGAAAATCCGCAAATTTTGTCCGCAAATTATGAACTAATTGCGGACAAAATATTTGTTAAAAAAATTTATTAAAAAAATTTATTAAAAATCTTAAAGTTGCGGAATTTTTCTTGCGGACATTTCTTCACCATCTTTAATTTAAATTTTAAAAAAAACCTATAAATTCCCAATAATTGAGCATATCTTTTAGAGTCACTAGTCATATCAGGTAATTGTCCAGATATTGGCATATGTCCATATTTTGAAATAAATTGATTTAAAGCTGAACAAAAAATCCAAAACAAATTAAAAGTAGAAGATTTTGAGTATTTTGAGCAGTCAAATTGATTAGCTTTTGGGTCTCCCAAAACTTTGGAAACATTTGAAGGGACCTTAAAAAAAGGATAGAAAAAAGGCAATAAATATCATCTAGAAGGTCAAAAATTATTTTTAGAAGACAAATCCGTAAGAAATCAAAACTTCTGCCAAAAATTAAAATTTACAGATTCTACTTGCGGACTTTTTATTGGTATTACGGAAAATCAGTACGGGTTAAATTTTGAAGTTCTAAATATCTTAAGATGGCAACATGTCAATTTTCACAAAATATTTCAAAAGGTAAAAACAATAAAAAGAAAACTAAACCAAAGATGTCCAAAAAACGCTCACTATCTCTAAAAATTAAAAAATAAACCTTTGTCCTTCCCAAACTTTTTAATAAATTTCTAGTTGCCTCCATAAAATTTTCTTCATCCAAACGTCCTTTATCGTCTGGTTGTCTCATTTCTAACAAAATCTTTTCAATTTCTTTTCGGGTTTTATAGTCATTAATATTTGGAAAAAATTCACTTTTTCCATATTCTTCTTCCATTTCTTCAATATTTTGGTCTAAATGTCTAAAATTTAAAATTAACCTAGTCGAAATTAATTAAAACAAAAAACCTTTCCTTCCAAATTTCAATTGCTTTAAAATATAACAAAACATAAGGTGTATGTGAATGTTGTTCATGAGTCATTGAATTGAGATCTGTTTCATTTGCAAGCTTTAACAATTCTGGGAATGGAGAATCTATTCTGAAAATATTAAAATTTAAAAAAAGGGAGTGGACGGTTGCAATTTGGTGAAAATCTTTTTTTTGGTTAAGTGGTTTGGTGTGTGGTCCACCTTGTGGGAGGACGCGGGTTCGATGCCGCTTGAGGAAAAACAATTTTTAAATATTAAAAAAGAAGTTTTTAAGTAAAAAATGATTGAATTGGAGTATTTTAAATTTAAAAAATGTGAAAAAATCAATTAGAAAACCAAAGACTCCCTATATCCGAATCTGGAATTCACCTTAAATTAACTAAAAATATCTCAAAACAGCCCCCAAAAATTAAAAATAAACCTCAAATCATACGAATCATTAACACTTCTGTTATTCCAAATAATATGTTCATTAAAAGATAAACGTAAATATCCCAAAATTCCAACAGATTTAACAAACAAAAATGGAATATTATTTTCAAACAAAAATTTGTCCAATTTTATTGCTTCGGCTGCCAACATATTCGTTCCAATAACCAACGAAAAATTTAAAAGCATATACATTTCGTGTTTTGAAAATTCTCCAAAGGGGACAGGTGAATGTTGGCCGTGAACTGATGGATTTAATTCCTAAAAGATTTTGAGCTTGGTTGAATTAAAAATGACTAAAATATTTTTGGTTAAGTGGTTTGGGGTGTGGCTTCACCTTGACGCGGGTTCGATGCCGCTTAGGGGAAAACAATTTTTATAGAACTTGTGGTTGCGCGGAAGACTCAAAGATGTCTAAAATTATAGAAAGTCTTGGTTAAGTGGCTTAGACTGTGGTTCACGTGGTGGAGGGATGCGGGTTCAATGCCGCTTGAGAAAATAATTTTTTAGCTTAAAAAACAAGGTCTTTAAGTCAAAAACAACTAAACTCTGGTATTTTTGATCTAAGAAAACCCAATTTGGAAGTCTTATTCAACCCAAAAATTTAATAAAAAATCACAAACCGTCAACAATCTAACCAAACATTCTCCTCTATATTTTCTAACAGAATCAACATTCAAAAAAAAGTTTTGTCCCAAATCAGAATTTTTTACAATTGTATTATCAATAATATGGAAAGATCCAACACCAGCCAAAACCAAACTTTTTAATATTTCAGCAGCTAAAGCAGACGAACCAAAAACACAAATTTTTGCTTTTTGAATGGTTTTTTGTCCTTCATCTCCCCATAAACGAATTTGACGGTCATAACGAATTTGTTGCTGTAAATCAATATCCATTTGTAAAGAATTTAATTTTAAAAATCTGAAAAATTTAATAAAATTAAATGTAAAATTGGAAAATGAACAGGAACAAAGACTGGTTTTTCGAGTCAGGCAGCCCGGAAATCGGGTATTTTGATAAAATCCGTGTTTTTCTGGATTTCCGGATGAGTCCTTGTGTAAGAAAATCCGGGGCCCTGATAGAGACACAAGAAAAATCCTGAAAAAAGGTCTGGGAATTCGGAAAGTTTTTTAGACTTTATAAATATTTAAGTTAAGTTTGAGTGTGTAAATTAAAAAATGAAAAGAATTGACCGCATAAAAATAGAGGAATCGATAAATATTGATTTTGGAAGAGCAAAATCTTCAAAAAATATAAAAAAAACATTTTTCAAAAAAATATTATTAATAAAGTGCCTTTATTAATAAATTTGGCGTTCTGATTTTTACTAAATAAAGCACTTTATCCCAAAAAATTTTATTTTTTGGTTTTTTCCTATTTTTCATGAACTTTCATGATGTAAAATTTTTTTTTTAATTTTCAGATCTTAAACTATTTAAAATTAATTTCTAAAAGAAATGTTTGGACACGCCTTAAGAAGATTTTCAATCTTTCCAATGCAAAGATTTACACCTTTTTTACGAAGGCATTTATCTTTTTCGAGTCTATTAAAAACTGGTGATTACGAATATGAAGATCCAAAATCTGAAGATGAGATTGTCAATATTACTTATATTACTAGAGATGGAGAAGCTAAAAAAGTTAGAGGAAAAGTTGGTGATAATGCAATGTATTTGGCACACAGGTTTTCTTTTAAAAAAGTTTTTATCCTTAAAGCGAGTATTTGGAAACGAATCGCTTAGGCTATCATAGATTAATCAAATTGGGATTTGTAACCTTGAATTTGTTTATTTTTCAGTATTAATTTCCTCTGAAAATTTTAGACTTTGGGTGTATTAGTCTGTATCTATGGGAATGTTTTTGGGCGCGAATTGGGCCTAGAGTCCTGAAAAATTTTTTTGGAATGTTCTCAATAGCATTGATTAGTTCCTCTATAAATTTCAGATTTTTTTTGGTTAGTGTTGTGGGGTGACGCAGCCTAAAACTAAAAGAAGCCTAAAAAGAAGCCTAAAACTACGGGAGGAGAATTCCCCTACCGGTCTTTTTGACCTCAATAATAGGAAGAAATTTCCTTTCTCAATTCTAAAAGTTGAGTGACTCCATCACTAAATTTTAAAAAAAAAATATTTTTAAAACGCAAAGAATGGTCCTATTATACCAAATAATTTAAATAACTCCCATTATTTTTTAGATATAATATAGAAATTGAAGGAGCATGTGAAGCATCTCTTGCTTGTTGTACTTGCCATGTTTACGTTGACGAAAAATATTATGATAAATTGCCTGCTCCAGTTGAAGACGAGGAAGACATGTATTTTATTTTAATCCTTTTTTTTATTTAAAACCTGGGGAAAATCAAGCAAAAGCCCCAGAATGGTTCTTATCCCTTTACTAGTAAATTTCCCCTTTTACTAGTAAATCCTAATTTACTTAAAAACCAGAAATATTTTTTCCGCTTTTGTGGTTAAGTTGGTAGTACCGTTGGTTTTGGATGCATAGGCGTGAGTTCGAATCCCATCGCGGATTAAAACCTTAAACTTAATTTTTAACAAATTTAAAACTAAAATCAAATAGTCTCCCAAGGACCATACCCACACAATTTTTAAAAATTAAAAATTTCCAAAACATAGCTTTCCAAAGATAATGCCGCAAAATCTATCCGCAAACTTTTTCCACAAATTTGAAAAAAAAATTTTTTTACAGGTTGGATATGGCTCCATTATTAAAACCAAATTCGAGGCTTTCTTGTCAAATAATTCTAAATAAAGATTTGGAAGGAATTACTTTAACATTGCCTAAAATTACAAGAAATTTTTATGTTGACGGACATGTGCCCGAACCTCATTAGTTTTTTTGATATTTATTTTAAATATAAATAATATTTATTTTTTAATTAGAGTAATAAATATGTCAAATTTTTTTGTTTTTTAAAGACTCGATTTTTGAATTTTTTCTATTTTAGGGAGAACCTCAACCAGCCGAGTTGCTTCCTTTTTTTTTTAATTTTAAAAGTATAGGAATAGTTTAAAAAATTTAAAGAAATTTTCCCTTGTTTTGAATTGTTTCTAGACCCCAAAAATAAATTCCAGAATTTTTAAAAAAAAAGTAGGAAAGTTTTGTAGTCCGCAAATGATGTCCGCAAAATCTTTATTTTTTCTGAAATATCCCTCGAAGTTCATTTATTTTTAAATTGATTTTGTGACCAATTTTAATTAACGTAAAGGCTTTAAATATTTTTCCCTCAAAAAGAATTCGTGGTTAAGTTAGTAGTGTTCCTGGTTTGTGGGTGTAAAGGCGAGGGTTCGATTCCCAACCCGAGTAAAACACAATGACTCAATTTTTAAAAAATTTTTAAACTAAAAATGTCAAAATTAGGTCCCAAAAAATTTCTAAAAAAATTTCAAAAACTTAACAAATCTTATTTTAAAAATAAATAAATAAAAAAATTTTTTTTCAACTATAAAAATTAATATTCATATTTCTTTTATTAATTCCATAATTTTCTTCTTCATCTTTTTCCCATTCTAATCCTCCAATTAATTCATTTTCTTCTTCATTAATTAATTTACTTAAAATAATTCCAATTAATATTGTAATTCCAATAAATTGATTTGAATTAAATTTTTTCCAACAATCTGAAGAATCATCAGGTTTTAATGTTTTTATTTGCCATTGAAGATGTAAAGATGAAACTAGAAAAAAAAATTTTTTTAATTAAATTTTAATTAAAAAACCGAGTTTTTCCCCCAAAAAAAGGTCAAAAAAGTTCGAGAAAAAGTATCGGGCAGTTTTCTGAGATCTGTTTGGATATTGTCAAAGGTCTAGGGTTTCTCATGTACCAAGAGTCAATCTCCAGGCATTTTTGAACTTTCTGAGCCTTTTATAGACTGCAGGCATTAACTCCAGCCCAGGTCAGTAAATTAGAGAGCGAGCTGGGTTTGAAACATGAACTTGATTATCACCGAATCCAAAGTCAAAATAAAGCTAAAGATCGGTCTTGCCTCACTTATCTGCGATCAAAACACTAGGTGGAAAAGTCCTCTTCCCCAGAAAAATTTTTCTTGAACAAAAATTCTTTCACTAAATTTTCAGTTAATTTTTCCTTGAAAGCCCAACCTTTATGAAGAAAATCCCAAAAAATATTTAACAAAACCTATAATCGACACAAGAAAAGGCCAAGTCAGCTCTTGCACAAATCCAGAGTATAACAAACTTGACATCATTGTAAGAGAAAAAAAGTTTAACCAGGCTTCTGGAGCTCTGTCAAAAGTAATTGCTGTTGAGCCCAATCCCATTAGGGTATCTTCTTCTTTGTCCTAAAATTTAAAAAATTGATTTTATGGTCAATCTGAGAGGATTATGAGCCCATTTTTGGAGGTTTACTTGTGCTAAATATCAGAATATCAATGGCAAGAGGCAAGGCGGTCAGAGGGGTTTTCGATAAATACTTTTACAGAAAATATCTTTCTGCTTAAGATTTTGGTTACAAACTCCATCATAATTTTTGGCGATAGCCCTGGCTAGAGTATTGGAATATTACAGTCATGGGTCAGTCAGAAGGTTAAAATCCTAAATTTAAAGCCTTAAAATTAGCCAAAAAAATTTTGCTTTAAAAAAATTAGTCGCAGAAATAAGACATAATAGAAGGCTAACATTAAAAAATAAAACCTGAAACGCATAAATAGTATCATAAATCATCGTCCAAGAAATACAGGCAATATAGAGGGGGATACAAATTTCTGGAACAAATTCCCCATTGACTGCAGTGCATCCTAGAAGAGCTCCCCAATTGAATGTAGCACCTAAAACATTTTAATTCTAAGTAAAAGACTCGTGAAAACAAAAAATTAAACCAAGAACAAGTTGTGGCCAATTAGTGAAACGCTTTGCTAGAGGGTAGACGACAACAAGCCAAAGAGAAGAAGCGCCGAGAATAATGCTAAAATTTAAATTGTATGGTATTTTTAAGGCTTTTTTTGTTGTCAAAAAATTTACTTCAATTATTTTTCGACGAAGTAAGCAGTTAAAGATGCAAAAATGAAATTTTGTTACAAGAAAAATTATTTTCCATGAGTGGGACTCGAACCCATGACCCCATTGTGGGTACATCTGAAACACACCCCAATACACCACAAAAGCTAATAATGTAAAATAAATATGCAAAAAACCTGAGCGGGTTAAGCTGTAACAAAACAGCTAATGAAGAAGAAAGTAAACCACCAAGAAGTAGAACAGCTTCTTTTTCGTTAAGTTCACCGCTTGCTAAAGGTCTGGATTTTGTGCGGTCAACCTAAAAAATTTTTAAAAAATTTTTATTTTTCAAGAAAACCTTCTTATCAATATCTTGATCCCAGAGATCATTAAGAATACATCCAGAACTTCGCATGAGAAAAGATCCAACACCAAAAAGCCCCAATAAATATAGATCAGGTAAACAACCAGGTGAAGCACTCAAGGCAATAGACCAAGCACCAGGCCAGTATAAGAGCCAAGTACCTAAAATTAGCTGAAAAGGCTGTTGAGAATCTGAAGCAAGCTTTAGAATCTCTGAAGCAAGTTTCAGTTTCAGATTTTATGAAGCATGTTTCAGAAATTTTATGAAGCAGCTTCAGAATTTTTTGAAGCAAGCTTCAGTTTTCTTGAAGCAAGTTTAGAATTTTTTGAAGCAATTTAAGAAGCATGCTTCATATTTTATGAAACAATTTTCATATTTTCTGAAGCAGGTTTCAAAAACAAAAAATTAAAAATATTTAACCTATTGGTTTGTCTGCTCTCATCAACTTTAGGCAAGAAATTAATTTATTTGTTTTCTTTTCTGGTATGTTTTGAATTTTATTTGTTGAATACAAACGTAGAGATTTTGAATATATTAATCGTTTGAGTTGGAATAATCGAGTAATTGATAAATTTGATTGAAAAGAAAATAAAGACAATGAAGATTTTAACATTTTTAATTTAAAAGAATAGAAATTTAAAAAAAATAAATAAAATAAATCTTTGGAACTAAATGCAATTTTTCGCCCTAATTGACGTTCTGAAGGTTCGATTTTTTAAATATTAATGCATTTAAAAAGTAAAAATGTCAACTTCAAAATATCTACAATGAGAAACAGAGACAAAACGAAATTTTTAGATGCCCGACAAAATGTCGCTGAACAAATATACGACAAAATGTCTCTCAACCAAATGAGACAAAATGTCATACAGGCCGGGAAACGACAAAACGCCAAAACATGCAAAATACGACAAAATGTCCAAAATGTGAGACAAAATGTCAACCAGGATGAAAAATGTGGCAAATAGCACTCAAGCAAAAATAAGACAAAATGTCAGCGAAGTCAAAATGCGACAAAATATCATCGTGGGCATTTTTTAAAACTTTCCCTCCATTTTATTTTAAAAGTGTTGACACTATTTTATTTATTTGACACTTTTTTTATACCATATAAACAAATTCGTTTAACTATTTTTGTATATATTTTCCCACAAGAATTAATTTATTCAAAAAAAGGTCATTTACACAAAGGTGTGTGTCCATCTCTTTTTTTATTTTTTTAAATTTTTTACGGTCATTTTTGCAAGTCAAAAAAAAAATTTTTTTTTGACTGTTAATTGTATATATCTCTCCGTAAAAATACTCAAAATAAAGGTAAATAAATATAATTATTTTGGCCAAATATTTATTTACTCTTCCCCATTTGTGTTGATAAAAAATAAAGTAAAATTTACTTTGATATGCACAAACACTTTATAGAAATTGACTTATTTATAAAAGCCGAAACCCTTCTAAATTCAATCCTATCAAAATTACTCATTTTATTCAACATTAGGCGTTTTGACCAATTTTTGGGGTTTTGACCATTTTGAACTTTTTTGTATTTTTGGCGTTTCGACATTTTGAAAAAATTATTAAAATAAAATCAATGGCAGTGTATTTTTTTGGCAGCAGGAATAAATTTAGAGTCTAGCCTATCCATGGTACAAGACCAATTGGTATAGGCCTATACATATTATATATGCTGATATATTATTGACCCTAAGGGCCAAGTGGTCTGGTACCATGGATAGGCTTATATATTTTATACCTAGTGGGCAAAGGGTCTGGTACTCTGAAAAGGCTAGACTCTAATTTTATTCCTGCTGCCAAAAAGATTTATTTCCAAAATCAATTAAATCCCCTAATTTCTATTTAAAGAACTTACTCTTTAAAATCTTTGATCTCTTTGCTAAAAACTTAAAATTTTGTCCAAATCCTTTCCATTTTTGAAATTTTTTTTTGTTTTTTAATCCTTTTGTAAATATTTATTTTCTCTCAATTAAAAAAAATTTTTCCCCTTCCTTTCCTTCCCTCTTCTCCTTCTAATCTCTGATTTTTTTGAAAGTTTCATTCTTCTTTTTTTATAAAAACTTATTTTTAGAACCATCATTTTAGAACTTTTGGAATATTGAAAAAATCAAAAAATAAAATAAAAATTAAAAAATTGCCCCTATTTCTTCTTCGTGCACCAAAAAAACGCCAAATAAGAAAACCGACCAAAATTTTCTTCCCAAGGGATAATAAAAATCCCAGGTGTAAAAGAGAAGTTTCTCCAAACCAAAAAACAATAGCCAACTTTCAATATCTCTAATTTACGAAAAAAAAGTTGCGCAATTTTTGGCGTTTTTATTGCGCACACCTTTCCCGCTAAAAGATGATCAAATGGGTGTTTTGTCCGATCCTATTCCTTTACCCTCACAATTCAACATTTATAAAGGTATTATTATTCATTGGCTTGCTAAAAAATAATAAAAAATAATTTCGAAAAGAATTCCATAGGTGGGCCATAAAGCTTTTTTGTGTTATTTTAAAAATAAGCCTCTCACCCTCATACCCTTTATTTTAAATAAAAAATGATATTTAAAATAAAAATTTTAAATAAAAATGATATTTAAAATAAAAAGCATGGAATATTAATTTTTTATTTTAAATAAAATAAAAGAATGATTTTTTGAATTTTTAGAGATTTTTAATTTTATTTCCCTTCAAAAAAATATTATTTTTCTCAAAGTGAGACAACCAGGCGAGCAGACAACAATGCTTGCGCGAACTCTTGTAAAATTGCCAAATTTGCACCTAGAACCGTCAAATTCGAACCGTCAAATTCGGAGATCTCCTCAGTACTGTTATCTAACATCCTTAAAAATTTCAGAATTTTTGCTTTATTAAATCAGAAATTGTGGCCAAAATTGTTCAAATTTCATCAAAAATGTCGGTCTTTCGACCATAACTTTTGAAATACAATACCAAAAAATCTGAAAATTTCAGGGATATAGATGGACATATTAGGGACATCGTTCCAAAGTTTCTTGAATTTAGAAGAACTTTAAATGGAAATATAAAAATCAAAATAGCGCTTACTTCGCCTCCACTCTTATATCATCCCCCATACTTTATTTAATCTCAACATTTTTAAAATATCTCAAAGCTTTTTTAATTCCTTAAAAAACACGAGTACTCTCTGTCCAATGATCATCTTTCCTTATTTTAAAAATATTTTCCTTTGTTTTTTTATTTTTCACGTGTTTTAATCCTTCTTTACCCTATCCGCCCTTAAACGATTACTAATCTAAAAAATATTTCCATTAAATATTTATTTATAGCTTTCCGGAATGCAAAAAAAAACGGAACAATAATATAAACAACATTCCCCCATAGCTTTTCTATGTTTACCCTTTTGAAGAATTATTAAATATTAAAATTGTTGAAAAAATGAAAAATAAAAATAACAAAAAATCTGAAAAATTCACAAAAAAATAGTAAACAAAAACATTTTTAATAGTATTCTAATGATGGATTTTGGAAGAAAAAATAGAAAAAATTATTTTCGAGAAGAAAAAAATTAAAAAAAATAAATTTAATTCCTCTCATACAGTACCCCAGTCTGTTCCAAGCCTTATAACTTTCGAACCAAAAGAACCTTTAAAAATATTTTGATATCATTCGATAGAGAATTAGATCAGCTACAAAATAAGACTTAAACCAAAATTTTAGATTCAACAATAAAAATGTTATCGTCAAAAAACTAATAAAAATTCGACATTTTTACCCAAAAAGCCCTCTAAGTCCCTTTTATTTTTTTCAGATTTAAAAAAAATCTAAAAAACAATGAATAACACCAATAACAACTTCACACCAGACAAAAAACGAAAATCACTTTTCGGCTTCAGCATTAAGCTTAAGCCATTTTCTTCTTCAAACGAGTTATTACGTATAAAACGACACAATAGTGTTAATTATGCAACTTTTCCATTTTCATTAAATAGAGATAATGAAGAGATAGAGACAGAAGAAAATAGAAGAGACGAGGAGAGAAAGATTACAAAATGTTTCCGGTCAGATTCCGGAAATGAGTCTTTATTAAATCAAGAAGATAGACAAATGATAGAAACAGAAGAGAACAGACTAGACAATAAACAAAGTTTCCGGTCAGTTTCCGGAAAACACAAAGAGAGAGAAGCCAGAGAAACTGAAGAAGCCGGAACAGAAAAACAGAAAAATAACAACAATACTTATACACAAAGCTTCCGGTCGGCATCCGGAAATAAAAACAACACACACCACAACCATGGTTCTGTCCAGAATTTAGTGATTAGACGACAAAGGGCAGCAGCTACAAAACGTTCTCCACCGCAGTTGACACAGCTGTCTCGACGACCTTCAGTGCCTTCATCGCCTCTATCCATTGTTGGACGTCTGCGGAAGAGTAAGTAATTATAAAATAATAAGTCAATGTCCAAAATTCAAAACGTCTAAAACTCAAAACGCCCAATTTTCAAAATGTCCAAAATTCAAAACGTCCAAAACTCAAAACGTCCTGCCCAAAAAAAAATCAAAACTAATTTAGGCTTTTCAACTGTTTCACTTGACGAGGAAGAAGACTCAGCCTTTTGTTCATCTGAATCATCCCCTGCATGTTCAATCATTTCCTCTTCTGTTGAATCATCCCCAAACAAAAATATTAATGAAAATACACCAAAAGCGTTTCAATGGCAATGGACAGAACAACAGAAAGAGAAAATTGAAGCAGAATTAGAACAGCATTGTATTTACTCATTTGGCCATAAATTAGCAACAAATCCAAAATTAGCATTTACATATCTCTCAAAAAGGCAGATTAAACCTTGTGAAATGGATTTTAATAATAATGTCTTGTGTGCTGAAGGGTGAGAAAAATTTTTTTAAATTTTAAAATGTCAAAATTACAAAATATCATTTTTCAAAATGTCAAAATTTAGAAATGTTCAATTCCACCTACTTTCAATGATTGCGCCTTCAAATAAAAGAGTTGTCAATATTGGAAGTCCAAATATTTCAAACAACGACAACATTCATTGGTTTCACCTCTCCCCTTCACTTAGGCATTACTCAAGAAGTAATTTAGAATTATCAAGAACAATAAATTGATATAATTGATTCTTTAATTCTTTAGATTTTTCCCATAATGGGAATTTAATTAAATAGCTCAAAACTAAATAAAAAATCATTAAAAATATTTTTTATAAAATCTGAAAAGTATACGGACACCTACTTTAGTTACAATTTATTTGTATTATTTACAAAATAAATAATTTAATTTTAAAAATTTTCTTAAGTTCAAGGACACTCATTTCCCACTTTTTACACCTTTCCCTATTAAAAAATTATTTTTTAATTTTTATTAGTTTGTTGCTCATTTGCTTCTTTTGTATATTCATTCCATACACAACGTTCTCGTTGACACTTTAAACAGAAATTTTGTTTTCTTGGTTAAACCAACCCCCCATAAGTATACCTTTCCATCTTGTGAAAGCAATACAAGACTTGTATCACAATTAAATTGAACTGTAGATTTTTGATTTCGAAAACGGATTGGGTAAGGATTGTAAATGCCTGCTGTGAAGTTGTCTTCATACTTAAAATTTTTTGGCGAAATTAAATCAATCACAAAGGAGGGGTGGGTTAAGGACATTTGTTAAGGACACCTTTCACCCACAGGATTTACAACATTACCTTGCCCTTTCCCCTGATCTATGGGACCATTTATCCATCTAAACGGATCCCTCTCTTTTAATTTTCCTTTTTCCCATTAATATCAAAATTCCCTCACTTGAACATGTTTAAACAACGAAGGCTCTGTTGTACAACCTCTACCATCAATAATTAAATAAGGCTTTTGACCAGGAGCATCCGTAGTAACAGAACAATTGCTAACTCTTAGACAGTATCCTTTGACTGGTTCACAACTTATTTTGTAATAGAGCTCTTGATCAAGCGTTACATCTATTTTTAGAAATTTTTAAAAAATTTCTAAAATTCTTCTGAAAATCTTTTTAAACACACCTTTAACTTCTGCACCATTTGGCCCTTTCACATGCACCGGAAAATTTAAAAAAATATTTTTTAATAAAAATAAAAATTTACTCGAAAAGAGCATTTCGCTTCTGGATCCCTCCCATGTCCACTAGCCTTTAAAAATAAAGGAAAGAATTTAAATTGAATTATTATACAAACTTGTTCTATTGGTAAATCATTTCCTTTTACAGCTTCAATTTTATTAATAAAACAGAGAAAGATTAAATTAGAGAAAATAAGAGGAATAATAAGCATTTTATTTGAAAAGATTAATATTATTATTTTTCATTATTCTGAAATACGGAAAATTCAAATAGAAGACAAAAAACACATATAAATTCTGACTTTACCGGAAAATACAAATAAATAAATTCCAGAGGAAAACACATGTTTGAAATAAATTCTGATTTTTCGAAGAAAACACAAATAAAATAAATTCTGATTCTTCCGGATAAATACAAACAAAACACAAAACAAACAATAGACAATTAAAAATTCTGAAACATCCGGAAAAATATTGCAGCAAAATACAGGAAAAACAAAACACAATTAGAAAAATACAAATCATCCTTTAAATAAAGCAGAATCGATGATTTTTAATGTGAAAACACACAAAACTAAAATGAATTTTCTCTCTATTTTTAGTGTAATCGGGTCAGAACTAGATGCGCATATATTAATTATTGGTTGTTGAAAAAGGAAGATTAATGAAGAGACAAGTTTTTTTCCTCTTGCGGGATAAAAAACTTTTTTTATCCGCTTTTAAGAAGAGAAATAAATAAAAGAAAAAATAAAAAATAAGAGTTAAGAGAAAATAATTATTTTTCACGATTTTTCTCAATTTTTAGAATTTTTAAAAAATTAAAAATTAATTTTTAAGAAAAGAAATAAATTTAATTTACTCGTTTTAACGTCTAATTTTAATTTAAAAATATTTTGAGCAAATGCAGAAGTCAAAAAATAATTTTTTTGTTAAATTTCTCTACTTTTCTTTTTAAATAATTCCCCTAAAAAATCCCCTAAGCTTCAGGCATAGAATAACATGCATCTAAATAAAGATGTGCAACATCTTCAATTATCGATTTATCCGGTATTTGTGCAGCCATTCCATAAAGTGCTGCTGTTTTTGAGTTTTTCCCTTTATCAGGGAGTTGACAAACTTGTTCACAAGATTTACGAAGATCATTTAAGAATTTACTAATAACATCACCTCGTGATTGATTGTAGGTTAAGCAGAAATGGATTCTGGAAAAACGATAGATTTTAAGCAATAATTCACTAGAAAAAATAATATTTTCGCGAAAAACACAGCTGAATCCTATTAAAACTGAATCCTATTGAAAATGGAATAAAAGGCAACTGGTTCATGTCTAGTGAAATTTGGCTGTGTTGTAGCCATGAGGGAGTGTCCGCAGTCCGGCGTGGGTTCCGCAGATGCCGTCTTATAAAAATTCTCTAACTCGTTCGTGCCCAACTTCTTTCCCCAAAATAGACCCCCAAAAAGTAGTTAACTACTTTAAGATTTCAAAACTTTCAGCACTCACATAGAACAATTAAACAAAAAATTTTCATCCCTCCAATTAAACAAAAAATTAAACTCACGCATCAGGCAAATGGAGAGAATTTAAATTCCAACCAAGTTTATTTAGACGATCACCAACAGCGTGAATATTAAATTCTTTTGACGAAAATGCAACCTATTAAATTTTAAATAAAATTATTAAAAAGAAATTAAAATAAAAAACTAACAACAGAAACATCTGGTTTTCCAACAATAAATAAACCAGGAATCTAATAAATTGAAAAAAAAAGTTTTAAAAAAATAAAAAAATAAAACCTTAGACAAAGCATCCGCCACTTGTGCAGTTCTCGTTGCAATTAAATTAGCCCTTTCAACATAACCAGAACGTCCAAAATATAATAAGGTTGCCCATGTTAATGCAATATTTAATCCTGCACGACTTCCTTTAAAAAATTTTTTTTTGCTTTGTTTTTTTAATTAAAAAAAATTTTTTTGCCTTGTTTTTTTTAATTAAAAAATTTCTTAGTCATTTTAACTCGTTAAATAAATTTTGGGCACCAACAGGATTCGAACCCACATCAATAAAGTGCTCAAAATAGTCGGTAGCTCTACCGACTCAACCACGATACCTTTTAATTAGATTGATTTAATTAACGTCTAAATTCAATTTAATAAACCTGGCAATGTAGGAGTTGCATAAATTCCTCCAGGCCATTCTGTTACAGCAAAGTATTGATGATGAAGAAGTTCAGTTGAACGATATATTATTGTTGATGTTCCTTTTGGCGCATAACCATACTTTAAAAAGATTTTTAGAAAATAAAAAAAAATTAAAAAAAAATAAACTTTGTGTGTATCGCAAGAAATCGACGTAACGCCAGGAAGACGAAAATCAAATAATGGAAGGTGAGACAATGCAAGAGAATCATCAGAAAATGCAACGATAAACCCTCCAAGGCATGCGTCCACATGGACAGGTATTGAGTAGTCCAACCCCATTTGGGCAATTGAAGGGATATCATCAACTGTGCCATAGGGAAAGTTTGGAGCAGAACCAACTAGCTAAATTAGAGTGAATAAAAAGCTGACAAGATTGAAAAAAATTAAAAATAGTAGTTGAGAAGGAAATCTCATCCGAAAAAAAATTTCAAAGAAATCATCAAAGAAATATAGATTGTGGAATCATTAAATATCAAGCAGTTCAAAAACATCAAGCAGGTCAAGTCAAACATTCGTTTTAGCGGACGTGACCAACTATACCCCAACCCTTTTAAAAAATTATACCAAACAAGTCCTTCTATTTATTGCACTCTTCATTGCCTTCAAATCAACCTTCATTGTAACTGGATCACAAGGAATGTGTTTAATTCCAATTTGGAGAAGAGAACAAGCCTTGTCAAAAGCAGCATGAGCTGTTACAGGGACCACAATAATTGGATCATTAATTCCTTTAGAAAAAGCAAAGTTTCTAGCTGCCAAACACGCCAAGATGATTGATTCAGTTCCACCAGTTGTTACCTTTGAGAAAAAAATTTTTCAGAGGTCTAAGTGCGATGGCTTGGGATTGGGGAAGCAACAAGCCAAAATAAGTCAAAGAACGTCTAAAAAACCCAGAAGTCTAACAAAAAATCCCGACGTCTAAAGTAATCCCTAACTTAACAAAAAACCCCCCAGAAAAATTAAAAAAAATAAAAACCGTTCCAACAGCTCCTTCAGGTCCATGAAACAAATTTGCAACAATTTTAATTATTTCTGCTTCCATTTTACGTACTGCTGGGAAAACATCTTAAACAAACTTTTTGATTATTTAAAAAATAAAATTTAAAAAAACCTGGATGCAAAGGATTTGAATACGCAAATTTATGAAAAACTTCTCCAAGTATAGCCATATGTTTTGGATCAACATTTGTGTAGACTGTTCCAGAAACTCTTCCCTTCAAAAATTAATTTTTAGAGAACATATATTTTTAGAGAAAAAGTTGAGAAAATGGACAATAAGAAAGTAGGAAGAGTTATTTTTTCATTGCCCAATCAATCCAAAAAAATATTGAACAATTTGAGAGTTCTGAATGTGAAGATTTTTCCTCCTACTTCTTTGGGACTGTTCCAGAAACTCTAAAGATTGGAATCCGGCTTCGCCGAAATTTCGATTTTTGACTTTCGATTTTCGATATTTTTAAGACCCAGCTCTGTTGGAATATGCAAATTTGTGAAAACACCTCCAGAACGATACAAGGAATTGTCCAAAATGAATGAGATTTTAGAAAAAGAAAAGGAACCCATAGTTCCCAAAAGTTCATGGAACTCGGATTTTCGAGATGATGAATTAAAATCAAACTCCATGGAAATTTGGTAACCTTTCTCTTGCAACCGCTAATAAAATCTTAGCTACCTCCGATTTCTGAATTTCCTAGCAGATTTAAAATCTCCAAAAATACAAAAAAAATTAAAAAGAAAACCTTAATATAATCAAAAGTTCCTTCCATTTCTTGATAATATTCAATTCGTTTAATTATAGATTCATTATTTATTGATTTTAAAGGCATTTCTCTAATAAAATCCATTCCTTTGTCGTATTGGTGGATTGAATGAATTAATTCGTCTTTTGTTTTGTTTAAAGCATCTTGAATTTGTTTATTAACACTTGGAACAAATTTACGCAAAATTGAGAAGCAGAAGGCTTTGAATCTTAAATAAAATTATAAAATAAGATTAAATTTAAAAAAAAGGAAATAATGGGCAGTAATGAGAAACCTTACAGACCAACAACCTAAAGTTCAAAATACCCTAGAGATCAGCACCTCATTTTAGTCTCACAATCAGTCGATTAAAACTAGAATTTCGTATTTAATTTCATAGAATTTCGATTTGAATCGGAAACCGGACAAGTCAGAATTAGACAAGAAAAATAAAATTCAGGGAAAATTCCGAGCTAAAAACAAAACAAGGAATTCTTCCTCAACAAGAAAATCAAAAATTTTAACCAATAATTACAATCCCGTTTTTAAAATTATAATTTAAAAAATCATAAAATAAAAACGAAATCCTAAAAAAATAAAATTTCCAAACCTTTTCTTTAATGGCTGTGGAGAGTTATTGACCAAATCGCGAAGGTAGAGGACAAACCATGTCCCAGCAATTGAAGCACTAGCAAGCATAAAATTAATTCGAGAAGCCCTATCGAATGAAATATCGGAAAATAAATTATTAATTGTCATAGCTGAATATAATTTAAAAATCTGAAAAAAAAATAAATATTTCTTGAAACAATAAAAAATATAAAAATTGATTTAAAAACAAATAATTAAAAAAATTTTTTAAATAAAATAAAATTTTATTTAATTTGTTAAAAATAAATTAAAATAAATTAAGTCAACAACTTAAGTCAAAAAGCACTTTCTTAAAAAAGAGATCATCAAGATTACGAAGAGATTCTTTTAAAAAAACTTCAAGTCAGTGAAAAATAAATAGTATCCTCATCTGCCATGCCATAATCCTTTACAGTTTGTCCATCAATCAATTGACTTC
This sequence comes from Meloidogyne hapla, assembly GCA_000172435.1. NCBI lineage: Eukaryota > Metazoa > Nematoda > Chromadorea > Rhabditida > Meloidogynidae > Meloidogyne > Meloidogyne hapla. The sequence goes on along the minus strand of ABLG01000008.1, from coordinate 3,777 downwards.
CACGGAAAATCTAAAAAAAAAAGAATTTCAGAGGAAATGATTTATTTAAAAGGTGGGTTATGTTACACTCAAAGATTTGTTTCTTATAAAAATTTTATCTAAAAATTCAAATCAATACGAAGCTCAGCTCTAAGAAGCTCAACTTGTTTTGGGTCCAATCTTGAATTTAAAAAATTAAAAAAAAAACCAAATGTTGTTGTTCTGGAGGTATGCCATTTTTGAACCAAATCATTGCCTTAAGTACACCAATAGTACTAGATGGTTTAACATCATTTAAAATGAAATTTTTTGTACCTCCAATAACCAAAACAATTAATTGCATATTTACAGAAAAAAACTAAAAAATTATATAAAAATGAAAAAATAAACAATTAATAAAAATATAAATAAAAATTGATTTTAAAATCAAATATTTAAAATAAAAAAATTTTTTTAATAAATAAAATTTTATTTGATGTTTAAAAAATAAATTAAATTCTCAACAAGGAGATCATCAAGACTTCGAAGAGATTCTTTAAAAAAGATTGAAGTTGTGGATCAGGTATATATCTTAAAAATATTTAAGAAAATTTCTAACATTTTTAAAACCTTTAAAAATAAAATTTAACATCCTTTCATGTTCAGTACAAGGTGAATTTCTGATCCATCTCGAATACCATATTCAAATAAATTGTGTCCATCTTCTATTTGCTTAGAAGCAAAAATCTTTAAAAAATGAATATTAATTAAATAGCAAACAGCAATTATCTAGTTTACTTCCCTCTCCCCCAACCTAAGAAAAAATTTTTTACATAAATCTCGATGTTTTTTGCTCTTCCCTTTGTGTATATTTAATCCGCCCGGACAACCATATTTTTTTGGTAATTATACAATTGGAGCAAAAAAGTGCTCGTAAAGATAATCAACTCCCAAAAGCACTTTTTGAACTTTCTATCCCATTAAAATAAAATACAAACCAGTCTCTGCGTTTCAGGCGGGAGCCCTTCCTTAAACCAAACAAGAGCCTTTAGAACACCCACAGTATCATCTTCTTTTACATTTTCTATTTGAAGTTTATTTCCAGTCAGGGTTCGAACTGTTAAATGCATGTTGAATTTGAGCTCCAGTAATTTTGTGAAAAATTAACTTTCTTAAAAGTTCAATAAAAAAATTTAAAAAAATATATATAAATAAATATATGTATTAATATGAGAAATTAATTATAAAATTAATTAAATTAAAATTAAATTTTATTTTACTAAAACTTTTTTATAAACAAAAATAAATCAAGCTTCCCATCCCAAGAATTTTCTAACAACAGGATCGTCAAGATTACGAAGAGTTTCTTTAAAATCTTCAAGTTGTGGATCAGGAATATATCTAAAAGATAATTTTATGAGTTAGGATCTTTTAAAGGACAAAAAATTTCGATATTTTTGGTATCAATGTAGAGTGGGAAACGATTTAGTTCAAGGCTCTTTCCAATTTTTTAAAAGGTTTAGGAGTAAAATCAAAAAGTAAAATCAAAAATTCATCTCGAAAAAAAAATTTGCGGATTAGAGTTTTGCGGACAGAAAAAATATTCCTAATAATTTTTAGAAAAATCGCATTATTTATCAGGAACATAATCAGTCCCTTTCATAAACTAATCAGTCAAACAGTCGAAAAAAAAAATCAAAAAGAAATTGCGGACAGACTTTTTTCATGACTTTTCGAAGTTAAAAGTAAAATCAATTTTCTCGTTCTTACGCAGGACTTCAAAATTCCCTTTCCTAAAAAATAAAAAAACCTTTCAGTTTCATCACCAGCTTCATGTCCTTTAATAATTATTTGAACACCAACAGGAGCATTTGCTTGGACAAACATAACAAATAAAGGAAGATGTATAGCTGGAACAGGGCCAATTCTAACAACTCTTGTATAAGTTTTAAGTTCATATTCTGAAGCAATAGTGACAGAATTAGGTTTGTATTCTTTGACTTGTTCACTTTTATGAGCTAGTGGATAACTGCAAAAAATAAAAATTGAAAGATTATTCATGGAATAAGGGAGACACAAAAAATTAAAGAAAAGGAAAATTTTCCTGAATGTAGAAAATTTGTTTGATTTTTTGTAAATTTTCAATAAAAGCAGGATAATTTGTGGAAAGTTTTGCGGACAAGAAAGTCTAAGAATATTTGGATTATAGAACAATTCTGACATAAATTTATGGTTTTATTCTGTTTGAACAAAATGATAGTTTTTTTTGAATAAAACCATTCTAAAAAGGACTTCCGAAAAACTAGTCCGAAAAAACTATGGAGCTCTCGAAATTGCTAAAATATTAAACTATTTGTGATCAACTAAAAAGGGATCCCAATTAGAATTTAAATAAAAAAAGAAACCATTCAACAACGTCAAAGCCAAAATTTTTAGCTGTCCAATGTACAAAAGATTGAAACTTTTCCAATGGTTGAAAATCATAAGATTTTAATTTAACATTAATTAATTGCAAATCAGGATAGTGACGTTTGATCTCGAACCTTTAAAATAATTTTTAAAAATTTAAAAAAATTCAAAAAAAAAAACCTTGGTTCATACAAATCTTGTGGTTTAGGCACATTAACTCTTTCTCTTAATGTTGGTAATCCACGAAAATGAAAACAATCAAAATTTCTTTGGCATTTTTTTAAAATTGTTTTTAACATAATTTTTTAAATTTTTAAAATAAATTAAATAAAAAGAAGAAAATAAAATAAATAATTCAATGTAAATTCAACAACAATAATTTATAAAATATGATTTTATTCAAAAAAAATTAAAATAAATATTTAAAAAATATCTTTCCCAAAAAAATTCAAAAATTATTTAAAATATTTTTAAACATTTTTTAAAAAATTTGAAAATATTTTTACCAAAAAATTTTTACATCAAAAAATTGTATTTTTATGCCATGGCTTTAATTTACTTATAGTGTTTTTAAATTAACTATTCTATTTTAGTTAAAATAGAACCTTAAAAAACCTTAAAAACCAACATTGGGGTTTTTATTAAACCTAATCTTAATTTATTTTAGTAACACTATGGGCGAAAGATTCTTTCTTGTTCATTTCTTCCATACGCGTAATGAATTTAACCTTTGGTGGGATATCCATAATCGTCATTGGCACAGGCAGTATAGAATACTAGAGAATAATGACACGGAAGAAGTTGAACTATAAAATTAACTATACAACTGCGTTCCGCATCATCTATGTTCAAAACAACTTAAAAAAAACGACATCTTTGCTTACTCATGCAATATCAATTTCTGTTTGTGGGCACCATAATATGGAAGTATCTTTTAAATACGAATACTTAATTTTAATAAACCGTCCCTACCCAGCCCTGGTATTTTTCATTAAAAAATAATATAGTTAATATAGGATTAAAATAAATTTATATACTTTGTTATTATTAGATGTGGTTATAAAATTTTAGCACATTCTTGTCCAGCAATAACAAGTCCATATAGACAAAGACAAATGCCTTTGAAATTTATATACTTTGTTTTTATTATATTTGTTTTAAAGTTTTAAGATCATAACCCATCCTATACGAGCAAAAAAGTAAAATTTTTCATACGCCTATGACACATATAGTGAGCGATGCAGCGATAAATTTCCACATATTCCACTGGTCTTGGGTACTGCAGACTCCACATTTCGTGATTTCGATCCCACCAAACGCGAAAGGCACGGACTGTCGGGAAGAAGTGGACGATAACGAATTGCTCCTCCATTATTGTTACTAAAATAAATATTTTTTTTTGCTTTTGGG